>APFE030752262.1:16189-30222 GCA_000404065.3 Pinus taeda
GAAATTACCACTCCTCAAACTCTAAAGATAAAAGGACATATCAAAAAGAAAAAGGTTCAAGCAGTGAAAGATCACATCGAGCATTAACAACAAGTTCTCCAACTTTTAAAGGATAACGCCACTTTGATGCAAAATCGAATGAAGCAACAGGTAGATGAACATCATAGTGAAAAAATTTTTGATGTAGGTGATTGGGTATTTTTAATTCTACATCTCAAACAAGCTATTTATGAGAAGGAAATGTTGGCAATACTATATGCACTTAAGAAATAGCAACCTTACTAAATGGGAAGACACTTCAAGGTAAAACTGGATCATGATAGTCTTAAATACTTTCTAGAACAACTATTATCATTAGAAGAACATATAATATGGGTCACAAATATGTTGGGTTATGACTTTAACATCATCTACATAAAAGGGAAGAAATTTTTTGTTGCAGATGCACTCTCAAGAAAGGACGAGGATGTGGAAGCATTGTTTTGTGCTATTTCTATTATCCAACCAAATTGGAGAAATGAAGCAAGGGATGAATGGAAGAAGGACAAAGAAATGTGGCCACTCATTCAAAAGTTTTAGAATATCCCAATTCAAACAATATTGCCAGAACTTGAAGAGGAAGGAAAAATCATATTGGAACCTGGAGTAGTCACAGAAACAAGAACCCGATAGCTAGGAAATCGATCAATTTAAGAGAATCTCATCAAGTGGAAGAACTTACCCGATGAAGATTCCACATGGGAGGACAAGAATTTTATACAGAAGCATTAAGAACTACTCAAGCATTGAGGACAACACTTTTTGAAGGAGAGGTTCATGTTAGGCCCCTATACTACTAGTGTAACCCCTTAATGTTATTAGTACAACCCCCTTATTATATTATTGTACCCATGTAGTCCCTATATTGTTATTATTGTGCACTTACATTATTATCGTTATGTCGGCTCTAATTATATTATGACCCCTTAGACTCCTATATATAGGAAGGAGGTCTTGTCCTTTGTATCATCGAAGAATTGTTCATTTGTGTAATGTAAAGGAGATTGCCCCTTCGAAGATGTTAAATTCTAAGGCGTTCAACTATCTTTTCTATCTTTTTGTGAGCTGGTTTCATAACATTTTTCTTCTCTTATTCATTAATTGGTTCACATGTGTCTAAGGTTTAGTTAACGAAAGAGGTCCACATAGGTCCAAAATTATAGGGTCTGAACCTCCCACGTGTTTCTAGAGTTTTGGGTCAAATTCATAGGCTTGTTAAAGGAAATTTTTTAATATAGTTGTAGGATTAAATTTAAGGGAGAGACTCGAATCTCTTAGTCACTCACAAACCTATTCTTCCTAGTGAATGGAATTTAGAGCTAAAATTTGGCATTTGACCACAGTAGACCACAGTTGACCGCATACATGGAAAGTTGTCTCTGATCTATATTGATGCTAGAAACATATTTTTGAATATTATTGGGATAATTTTACTGGATGATATTGTATTAGGCTCATTGTACTCTTTTCTGAACATTTTATGACAATCTAATAGAAGAATAAATTCAAAGGTTTTCCCCCTTGTGGGTTTTTTCCCTGGTCTTTGACCAAACCTAGTGTCTCTTTTTGATGTGTTGATTGTGTCCTTTGTCATTGCATTTAATGTTCTATCTCCAATTACTATTGCTTATTGGAAAGAATAATTATTATTGGAAATATTTGTAATTGAAGAATTTAATTGGGCTAAAGTAATTGAAAGAACATAGAAAGATCTAAAAATTAACATAGTATCAAAGCTAAGGTGAAGGAAAATACCAAAAGGATACAAGCATTGAGAAATGATATTTGGAAAGTTGAAGGATCCTATCTAGTGAAGTCAAGATGTATTCCTGTTTCTTCAAGGAACATGAGAAGTTGGGTGACTCATCTAACATTATAGCATGGAAAATCAGGTCATAGATCATAGTTGACAATAATGATGTTTTGGATTACATTCAAGGAAACTTTCTTGAGCCTTTGGAGAATGCCTCTATTGTTGCCAATAACAAGCACAAGAAAGGCGAGTTAAAAGAAAAGAAAAATATAGCTGATGGTTTACAATATAATTTAGTTGCATATGTTGGAAATTTGAGGAAGTATAAGGAAAAGTATGATAAGATAGCCGACATGTATGAAGTCAATAATTTGAATGAAATCAACTTGTTGAAATATCAACTCAAAGACATAAATATGAACAAAGGGGAGTCTATGAAATCCTATATTATGAGGATATCATGTCTTAGAGATCAATTGCAAAGAGTTGGGGAATATGTGTCTGACATGGAATTGGTGATTGTGACTCTAAGAGGTATTCCTCCTATTTGAGAAACCTTCATTACTACTATAAGCAACAAAAACACCCTCACATCATTTGATGAAAATGTTTGAAATATCACTCAAGAATAATAAAGGATGATATCAAGAGGAAGGATTCAAAAGCATGAAGAGGGAGAGCCTACTGCATTCGTCACTCAAAACAAGAAGAAGAAAAGAAAAGGAGGTCCATCAAATTCAAGAAAGCCTCCACCTCAATATGAAAAGAGAAGGAATGATAGGACATCATCTCACATTAAATGTTACAATTGGCACAAGAAGGGTCATTATGCTGCAAATTTCCATGAGAAGAACAATGGTCCATGCTACAAGACTAGAAGCAACAACAACTGGTTTGATGATTGACGAAGAAGAGATGACCAAAGGCATGATAACAATGGAAGAGATGAAAGAAGAAGAAGAGATGCTTCAAGTGATCATGAAGAAGATTATCATCCCCAAAATATGCAAGATTCTTCATGTATGCATGTAATGTTGCAAATTAATTTGAATATATTCTTATTTCTACCCTCACTAGTTCTTCTCCTTGAGATTCATGGGATAGTTGGTTGGTTGATAGTGGGGCCACTCATCGTTTCTCTAAGTATAAGGAAATTTTCTCTACTTTAGTAAAGGAGTCAAATTTGAAAAATATTCTTGGATACAACTCCACTCATATCGTTATAGGTTTTGGGTCTATCAAATTTCATTTGGAATCCAACGAATTTGTTTTTCTTTAGGATGTAATGTATGTGCCAGGTTTGAAGATGAATTTAGAACACAATGGGATGAGGGTTACCTTCATTAAGGGAAACGTTCGTACTTGGCTTTTTGGATCACCTATGAGAGATGCATTTGCATTGGGATCAAGATTTGAAGGAGTCAATAGAGTCACTCATAGACCTCTTCTAGCATTGGTCCATGATACTAATAATCTAAGTGAGCTATGACACCGAATATTTCCCCATCTACATTATGATGCACTCTTGAAATTGGGGAAATTGGTCTCAGGGATTCCCAAGATTCAAGCCCAACGTGATGGATTATGCTCAGGTGATGCTAGTGGAAAGAATAAAAGGGGACCATTACCCTCTAGCATAAGCAAGACAAATGACATCCTCCATCTCATTCATTTTGAAATATGTGGTATGATGCCCATGAATTCTATTGGTGGTCATATTTAATACATCACACTAATTGATGACTTCTTAAGAAAGACATGGATATATTATTTCAAGCATAAGGATGAAGCCTTTGAAATGTTCAAGGAGTTCAAAGCTTTGGTCGAAAATCAAATAGGGAAGAAAATAAAAATTTTCAAGTGTGACAATGGTGGAGAGTAAATATCAAAGGAGTTCATTAACTTTTGCAAGAAGTAATATATAAAGAAAGGTATAATTGTCCCCTATACTCCCAAACAAAATGGTGTGGTACAAAGAAAGAAAATGTCCATTATCTAAGTTGCTCATGCCATGCTCCATGATCAAAAGTTGTAGAAGTTCCTTTGGGGAGAAGCAACAAATGTTTCCACATATATTCAAAACATGGTACCTCATCAAGCATTGAACAACAAGGCCCATAATAAGTGTTCATAAGTGTCACGATTGATGTTGGCCATCTTCGTATCTTTGGCTTCCTCGTATATTTTCATGTGTTAAAGGAAAAAATAAACAAGTTGGAAGCCATGATAAGAAAAGGTAAATTTGTTTGATACTATAAAAATTATAAAGAATTTAGAATATATATTCATGGTCAAAGGAAGGTTGAAATTAGTATGGATGTAACGTTTGATGTTGATTCTTCCCTTGTGAAGGCAAGGGACCTTCCTTCTCCTCCTTCTAAGAAGAATGATGATATGGATATTTTAGATGGTCCTTTTGTGCTTGAATACAAGCCAGACATTTTTTATGATCCCATGGAGCCTATGCATTCCTTAGATCATCCTCATGTGAACCTCCTACGAGGAAGAGGCCACTTTGGGATGAGAGACACGTTCTTGTTCAAATATCATTAAGAGAAAGTAAGAATCCATGTAGGTACCAGGGATATGCTATAGCTATGAGCACAATGATTCAAGTAGAACCGCCCACATTTGAAGAATTTGTGAAAGAAAAAGTTTAGAAGGATTTTATGGTTGAATAATATAAATCAATTATGAATAATGATGTATGGGATGTTGTGCCGAGACCAAAGGGGAAATTTATGGTGAATTCAAAGTCGATATTCAAGATCAAGCATGGAGTTGACTGTAGAATTGAGAAATATAAAGAAAGGTTCGTGGCCCAAGTATTCTCCCAAAAAGAGGGAGAATATTATGATGACAAATTCGCATATGTGGCTCGATATACAACCATTCATTTGATAGTTTCCCTTGCTGTAAGTCAATGATGGACCCTTCATCAGATGGGTGTAAACACAACATTCCTCCATGACATGTTACATGAAGAAGTATACATTGATAAACCCCAAGGATTTGAAGTAAAGGATCAAAAGACACATGCTTGTAAGTTGAATAAGGTAGTGTATGGTTTCAAGAAATCCCCTAGAACATGGTACACCCATATTGATAGTTATTTGGTGAATTTGGGATTCACAAGAAGCAATGTTGATCCTAACCTCTACTTCAAGCTAGTCCAAGGTATGCCATTGATTTTGTTTTTATATGTTGACAATTTACTTTGGACATGTAGCAAGCCTCTGATGATCGAGTATAAGAGGGAGCTAGCCTTTTAATTCGAGATGAAGGACCTTGGACTCATGCACAAATTTTAGGCCTTTATGTGTGGAATGGGCCCAATGATATTTTCCTTTCACAATGAAAATATGTTGTGAACATTTTGGAGAGATTTGGAATGACAGAATGTAAGTCCCTACCGACACCGATGGAAATGAACATCAAGAAATTATGTGGAGAAGTTGTAGGACATAATTTGGTGAATCCATCTGAGTATAGACAATTGATTGGGCCTCTGATATTCCTAGTGAACACCCATACAGACATATTCTATGCAGTGAATACGTTGAGCCAATTCGTGACCAAGCCTCTCCATGCACATTGGATTTCTTCCAAACACATTTTGAGATATTTGCATGGGACAACCATAGTTGGTTTGAGATATATTGTCATAGATGCTCAAATTCATCAATACATTTATGTTGACTGGGAAGGAAATGTTGTCGAAAGGAAGAGTACATATGGATTTTGTTTTAGCCTTGGATTTTACATGATATCTTAGATGAGTAGGAAGCAGAAGTTTGTAGCATTGAGTACAATCGAGGAAGAGTACATGGCTGCTAGCATGGCTAGTTGTGGAGTAGTTTTGTTGAGGAAGCTCTTTAGAGAGCTATTTGGCCAGGTCCTAAACAATACAGTGATATATTGTGACAAAACGAGTAGTATCTATTTTGTAGAGAATCTTGTATTTAATGACAATTCCAAGAACATAGAGATTCAATATCACTTCATTCGAAACATGGTGCAAAGAGGAGTCATTAGATTCCATCACATATTGATAGATGAGGAGATTACATATATTCTCACCAAGAATTTACTGGAAGGAAAGTTCTTGGTCTTCAGATAGAGACTTGTACTTATGGGTGTGAACCCTCTTGATAAGGGGAATCAGTGATCGAGAATGCTAAGCTAATTCCCCCCCACCCGCTTCTTAGATCCTAGGGTGGGGAAATGAGATCAAGGGATCTTGGGGTTGAGGGATATTTGGAAAATAGGGTCATAGATGTTGCTCCCTATCTATCACCAATAGGGTTGGAGATGTTGGCTCCCCTATCTTGGTATTTATAGAGTATACCCAAGTTGGCATCATACCCACAAGCTAGACTTGTTTGAATTACCACTCTCCTCTAGGCCAATGGGTTGAGAGTGTACTTGGGTGTGTACAACCTAAGCTGATTATGATGCAATATTTCTACTGCATGACTCTTGAGGTTCATTTTTTAGAATATTAGTGGGAAATAGGATGGGTTGATATGTTCTACCCTATATCACATATTTCTCAATATGGGGTTGTATATTTTTATCTCCCTCATGAGATTTCGTGTTGAGATGTGCTCCCTAATTATATTTTCAGATTGAGATGTTCTCTCTGATGATATAGAAGGTGTAAGATAATTCTCCCATATTATTATTCTTTATTTTCGAGAATGTTTTAGCAGATAGAGTTCAGTAGAGGTGGGACATTATATGACAACAAGATACACATGACATGATGTAGTTGGAATTTATCCCTAGATGAAAGGGACTATTAATTTTGGAATCTGAGTGAAAAATTCTAATCATGTGACTAGATTCCTCTTTCCAAGAGGACCAATTTTTACTATTGAAGCACTCAAATCAGATAAGGGAAAATGAACATATGAATAAAAGCCCACATATGGACATTTGGATAGGTTGACCCTAACAAGAAATTGGCCACCTTTGGAAGCCTATAAATAAAAGCAACCTCAAGTTCATTTGGATATCATAAGTAATATTCTTCTTCTCTTCTTCACTGATTAGTTTGCACAGATCTGACACTAGGTTTACAAAAGAGGTTCGCATAGGTCTGCAATTACAGGGTCTGAAGCTTGCATGCATGTTGAGGGATTTGCTCCCCTAGGGCTTTTGGGTGGAAACCCTAGCAGACTGAAAGTTGTCTAAACAGAGAAACATGCATTCACACAACCATTATGCTATCAAAAGAAAATTCTAAAGTAAGAAGGACGTACCTCAGGTCCTACGTTCGAGAATTTCCTCAAGGGTCCAAACCCTTCTTCACGTCCCTTCCGCTCCTTTGTCCTGCAAAACAAACAATTCCAAAGAATGCAACAGTGAATGGACAAAGACTTATACAAAAATCATCTTTATGTTATAAAAGAAGGAAGTTAGTTATAAACTTTAAACCACCATTCATACATGAGATTCAAACATGAACATCATAAACATAAAGGAGAAGCATATCAGGAACCAAGACGTGTTTCTTTATGATAGACAAATAGAATGTACAAAAGGAGTAATATCACCTGAGTAACCTTTCGCAGGCTCCAAGCAAAGATTCCTTCTGGATCCGTCCAGCCTCAAGCCTCTAGCATATCTCCTTCCAAGACTCACTCCATGATGCCATAACTAGTGGACGAACATCAAATCACAAGGAAACAAGGGTTTCCTGTACAAATGGGGGAAGCGCAGAAGGCACAAGGGTCTTCAGACCTGGTCAGGGGAAAATCTCAGTATAATAACCTTTCTCTCTCCTCTCTCCTCCTTTAGGCCTTCCCTTTGATGTCTTTTTATACCAATCCCAAAGTAGTTTTTTAGTTAGGAATTGGTTGGGAATAGTTGGGCCACGGGCACTAACAGGTGATCATCAGGTAAAACCCGCGATCTCCACCCGAAAATAAGGAGTTTTCTTTTTAAGTGTTTTAATACATATACGCGGGTTGGGTATATGCAGACCCGCGTATACACATGTTTAACTCAGGGAAATGTCGCGTACAGGGAATAAAACACTGTTTTCTAAATTTGGGACCAGGTCTGGAAGGAGGGGTTGCCCTAGGCCATGAGTGCAGCATCACAAACCATAATAGTGAGATTTGGAGCTATAACAGATGCCCCCAATATATGAGGTCAGAAGGGGTACATGATGGCCGAAATATATTAAGCAAGTACATGGAAAGGAAATCTGCCAAAAGCCGAGGAGCACTTCACCAGAATTCAGCCTGCCAAGCCACAAAAGGAGATCAGAAAGAAACACCGTCTGAGGTGGGCATACCCATGCTCAGAAAAAGCAAAGCATGTTCGCATATCAAGTACAAGCGGATCCACTAAGTATACAAGTATAAATGACTGGAAGATACATAATGGATCATCTGATCATGATCGAACAATTACATGTCTGAATATCACATATAAAACTGTCAATGATGCTGAGAAATACAACGGATCACTGATATCAAAGACTGATCCCCCAAAGGTATCAACTGAACATGATGGAAAAGGATGGTACTACACTGCAAACTCAGGTGCCAGCATATAGAATGTCGCCATGACTGACTGCAACATATAAGGTGGAGTGGTATCAACTAGCAGCAATAGAAGCAACTGTCAAGTGAACCAATGAATGGTGGCACAACCTGAGGTCTTCACCGACCGCCGCGGTACATTTCTACACCATGGGAATAAATGATCTGAAGTCGACCATGTGAGAAACCGTTTGATTACCGGTCATTGATGTATACCATTAACAAACGCGAGACTACTCACCAATAATGATAATGAGCGTCAAGGTACCCAGTACAAACCAACAAGTGCGAATAAATGAGCTAGAGTCGAACACCTGTAAGAATCTATCGATGAGGAGACAATGATGGTTTCCCACTGTCGATAGCGAAGGATCTGACACTAATGACTACAAACCCTAAGGTACTGCCAAATGGACTCTAGATCTTTGCCCCAGAGAAATGAGTCGGAGTCGATAGGGAAAGATCCACTAGAAGGAAGGCATTAAGGCATCCTTCATCAATTTAGCGCGAGTGTAACCCGTAAGCCAATAATGTGGAAGGAATCGGACGAAAGAGATGTAGTAACCGAACCGAAGTACATTTCCAGCGTACACAAGATGTGGCTAGCACACGATAGACACCCTCTAAACTAGGCAATAATGAAAGCTAACACAGGGGCGATGTATCCACCAATAGGGTCAAATGGAAACCAAGGTACTGCACGAATCCCAATGTGTGATAATGTAAGCTGACGTCGAACACAAGGGAAACCACTCAGTCAAAGGCCCATGATACTGATCGATGTTGAGCACAAGGTAACCTATCAATAATGAAAATAGGGCCAGGGTGAAAATAGGGCCAGGGTGCATCTCTAGGCCTGCCCTCAGAGCAATATGTCGTCGTCGATAAGGACAAGACCTGCTAGCAAGAAGTTAATGAAGACCTTCTCAAACCGGCACGAGTAAAGGACCAATATAACTGATGTGATGATAGACATGACAGTGACAACCAGGATGGCCGACTGAAAAATGAGTCAAGAGACACCGCAGAGAGGTCGACTCAGGCTAACTTCCCTTGAACAAAAGAACGACTCAATGTGACTATATGGCAACATATGATGAATCTATATAAGTTCGTCATGCAGGAGGCACGAACGAACCCTCCATATGATTGGAAGAGATAACCAATTGGGGG
This sequence comes from Pinus taeda, assembly GCA_000404065.3. Lineage (NCBI taxonomy): Eukaryota > Viridiplantae > Streptophyta > Pinopsida > Pinales > Pinaceae > Pinus > Pinus taeda. The sequence goes on from APFE030752262.1 coordinate 25,709, forward strand.
AGAACTGACTCAATAACAAGGTTACGACGTACCTAAGTAAAACTAAATCCCACCCACACGGAGGAGACTTTGTTTTGAGTGCTTTGTTCAAGGGCGACATGACTGACTCTAGCTGCCAACATAAATGGAAATACTGTCCCGTTCCCGCTCTTTTTGGAATATTTAATTTTTTTGTTCTTTTCTGTTAAGCTCGAAAAAGAATAAAAGAATGCTATGGTATAGTGGAAAGAATGAGTGTCGATGAAACAGATGATCTAGTTCCTGGGAATGGAACATTCCTATACTCAATGCTTGGAGGTGAAAATTGGTCAGTGACACTCAAAGGTGTGTTCCTTCCATGGGTCAAGGTGTGTCAAGTTACAGAAGTCAAAGGTATGAAAAGTTGATTTTGTAGTCTTCATGGTCAAAAGTTGGCTTAAACACGAGTCCAAGTGAAGCCGGCTCTAGGTCAAAAGTTGGCTTAAACACGAGTCCAAGTGAAGCCGGCTCTAGGCCAAAAGGTGCAAATGGTCAACATGCAATGCAGTAGTACAACTCAACACAAAGGAGCCTCTAGGGTATAAGGCCAGAAAAAAGCGAAGAAGCTAAGAGGAATGAGTCTTCAATGCATAAGTCATGGTGGGACTATAGAGGACTCCCAAGCCTACTCAAATTGAAGCATCATGGGCAACAAATGTCAGTGAGGTGCTAACTACGATGCCCATGTAAAGGATGGCTCTACCATCGTGTCATGATTTAAAAATCGGCAAGTGAAGATGGCTTACAAACCATAACACGATGGGATCGACCCTATGGCAGATGTATCGACAGATGGAGGCTAGTATGCACGATGCAACAGAAAAATGATGTCCCTAACCTATATGCCAATGAAAAAACGATACCTGCCATGACGGGTCAGCAATCATGGAACCATCTCGAAAAGGTCGAAAATGTCTAAAATGTCCTGAAAAGAAAACCATTCTCGACACTCCAAGCTCCCAAGTTAAAAGTCACATGAGACCAAACTAAATAAAATTTTGAATTTTTTTTTCATTTTCAAAACTTATAAAAAGGATTTTGGACTCACCATTGTTACCAATTGAGTTGGAGAGCAAACATTTGGAGCAAAAGGAGCAAATTTCTCGTGTGCCAAATTCGACCGTTCAAATTCTTCAAAATCTTCCAGGTAACCCTTACACTTAACTTGCAATTCATTGTGACTAGTTTTAGGATTTTCCATTGATGTTTCACTGTTGAACTATTGTTCAAAATTTCACCGCGGCGTATACGCATGTTGATAATGTGAAACCCGCCTACACGCGGGCCCTATACGTGACCGTGTATACAGTAACCCGCGTATATGCCGTGAGTCAATTTTAACAAAAACTAACAGTTGAAACCCAATTTTTTTCTCAGGATGCCGATCACATGGCGTGAAAGAGAACATGCAGCGGTTGATAATGAAGTTATGAATGATCCTCAAGCCTTGGATGCTTTACGAGGATGCAGCTTGCTCAAATTTTTCGAACTGCCGAACATGAAAGCCAATGTGCGACTGCTTGAAATGCTCATCGACTATTGGGATGTCGAAGAGGAAGCCTTCATGATTGATCAGATGCCACTCAGAGTGGAAGTGGAGGATATATATTTTATCACGGGCCTTTCCCGAAGGGGAGAGGTAGTACAGTCCCGGGGCAGGATGCGGAGTAGCCTCACCATAGAGGACTATGTTCAGATATACTGCCCAGGACATCCCAAGAAAGTTGGGAGCCAGATCTCTATCGCACATGTAGTGAGTTTATCGCTAAGGATTATCTTGTTCACCATAGCTTGAGTGAATGGATCGTCCTCTCTACATTAGGCATCACGGCTGACCATGAGCGTGGTAGTGGATTGTCTCACTACAGTGTTTGACTGGTGTACTCCTCTTCTGGCTAGCATGAAGAGCCAGCTCACTTCCATTAAGAGGGGACAGACCAAGAACTTCAGCTATGGGACTATCTTGTGCACCTTATTTTTCGATAGGATTCCCTCACTTCGCCCCAAGGTAGAAATTTCCATCAGCACCCCACACGATCCACGCATGGGCCGGTGGGCTGATCTGATGAAACGTCTGGGGGGTGGGGAGGTTCCTAGGACTACTTTTTACGATGACTTCTTCACCTGGTGGGATCAGCAGATCATTGCCATGGATGATTACCCCTAGGCTGGGCTGGACTTCCGACGAGATCTTGACCTAGCATTACTGCCAAACGCAACATGGGGCGAGATCGGTAAGGATTTTTATTTTATTTTATGATTTTTTGGATTTTTCAAATATAATAATGCATTTTGAAAAATATTTTTTGATGAGATTCAAATGATTAATATAATGATCATGATCCAGACATTAGGCCAGTGCAACCAGATGGACTCCCACAGCATAGACGACGCGGCCGAGGAGCCGAAGAGGTGGCTGTTTAGACGGAACGGACTCTACACAACGTCCAAGGACACTTGACGAGACTGAGTTGTCGAGTACCGATGGCTGCTATAGAGGACCTTCCGAAGGATATGCAGCGTCATGTGGTTGGCATGCCACGTGACTGGGTTCGCACTTTTCGGCGTGTAGCCAATGCGATAGTTACCTACTTGGTTGCTCATCCTTAGCCGGGGCATTAGATATGCCGGACATGATTATGGGCATTTGAATCCCAATTTTGTATATTTTTGGACAACATATGTACATTCAAGATACTTTTATGATGATGATGATCTATATATATATACAGTTTGACTTTTTGATGCTTGATTTTATTATGATGAATGATTGATGTGCCAGTCTAATGCTTGATTAGCGATGGAAGCAGCTAACCAATTATGGGATCTTGGAATGTGCAAATAATTAATATAAACAAATGATCTTTGCAACAGCCTCACCCTTAAATAATGGCGATATAAACATGGATCCCTTATCTGATAAATGTTGTTTAATTGAGACACTATCAATTGAGAATCGAGATAAACTACCAATGAGTCAATCTCATAAGAGATTGCCTCGGATAGTAAATTAATAACGGCAGTATACTCATCCATATTATTTTAAGAAATACCAATGCATACGCCTTTTAATACCATCAATTGACCAGTTGGATAATAAAGTACCCAAGCTACGGAAGCGAGATTCCAAGTGTGCCGACTAGCACCATCAGTGAACCCATTCTAGACCAAGTCATCCATCAACACCTGCAACAGCAGACCAAAAAGTGTTGACATCACAAAACTCTCAATGATATATGTACAAATATACATAATATACAAAGAAGCCATTGCCTAACTCCTACTTAAGCAAAGTACTTCTTTAGGTAGAGCCCGTTTCGGGGCTCCGCCAGCTTGTTTCCCTCAAAATCAATTAACTCATACGACCCTTTTTCTAAAACGCGTTTAATAGTGAAAGGACCATACCACATAGACTTAAACTTGCCTGCCCCCAAGGTGTCTTTATCTTGGTCATAGACCAAGACAAGGTCACCTTCAGAAAAGACTCGAGGACGGACATATTTATCATACTGCATTTTGACCCTTTTCTTATGAGCCTCATTCATCGTGGCGGCATCTCGACGCTGCTCATCGAGATGTTCCAAGTGAAGGAGGTGCTCTTCGAGACTCGAAGTCTCTAGAAGAAGCTCTACAGCTAATTTGAGAGATGGAATTTCACATTCGATCGGAAAGATAGATTCCATCCCGTAAACCAACTGAAATGGTGTAAAACCAGTAGTAGTCTCTACGGAGGTCCGGTATGCCCAAAGAGCCGAATACAACATAACGTGCCAATTGGACCTGTTACGCAGTAATTTGTCCCCGTTGGTCACCGTCCTTGTTACACCCCCATTGTCACACATTGGAGGACACATTTACGGACCTGTGGCCAGTGACATAACTTGAAAACACTTGCATTGAGGTCTCCTGAGTATGAAGTTCAATAACCCTGAAGACACCCTCTGAAGATTAACCTTGGAAAATGCCATTTTCCCATTAACGCGGGTCCACAGTGTTTTTACCCGCGCCAATGGCTCAGTCCCTACAAAGAGGGCGCGCCCATAGACGCTCTGTCCCAGAGCACGGCCCGCGCCACACAATTCGGGCATGATTTTTGGCCAGCGCATGCTAGAATGCTTTTTCCTCCGTGACTCACCCAGTTCCCTGACGGAAAAAGCCCACAAAAGCAGTCGACCGTCGGCTTTTCTATCCAAGGCAACTCAACTCAATGGCTATTATGGGACATTACCAAAAACACAGAATGTGTCCACATACAATGCATATCTCCTCTCCCCCCATCTATAAAGGCCTGTCTCTCCATAATGAACAGGCTAGTTTTTGGAGGCAAGTGTTAATAGTGCAAAAGGGTAAACAAGCTAGTAAGAGAGAGATAGTATTGAGCTAAGAGCTGAAAGAGAGGTTATGCTACCGGATTGTGGAGAGAGAAAGTGACTTTGCAAGACATGTCAGACTGACTGCCGACCCAGCTAGAGGAGATTTGCAGTGTCAAGCCTTAA
>APFE030752277.1:9696-23957 GCA_000404065.3 Pinus taeda
AAGCAGTGCAGGTAGAAACCAAGAAGAAGTGGGAGCAAGCCATGAAAGAAGAGATGGACTCCTTAGCACATAACCAGACTTGGGACTTAGTCAGGTTGCCTGTAGGTAAAACAACATTGTAGAGTAAATGGGTTTACAAGTTGAAGGAAGAAGATGGAGGTAGGAAAAGGTATAAAGCTAGACTTGTGGTGAAAGGGTTTGCACAGAAAAAGGGGTATAGACTTTGATGATATATTTTCTCTGTTGCTAAAATGACTTCAATTATAACTATTTTAAGTCTAGTAGCAGTTGAATATTTTCATCTTGAGCAGTTAGATGTAAAGACAACCTTTCTCCATGGGGATTTGGAGGAAGATATATATATGCAACAGCCACAAGGATATGAGGTAAAAGGGAAGGAGAAACTAGTGTGCAGGTTGAAGAAGAGCTTGTATGGCTTAAAACAAGCTCCAAGGCAGTGGTATCTAAAATTTGACAGGTTTATGTCTGAACGAGGTTATACTAGATGTCACTCTGATCATAATGCTTATCTCAAAAGGAAAACTGATGGCAGCTATATTATATTTTTATTGTATGTAGATGACATGCTTGTTGCAGGTTCTCACATGCAGGAAATAAATGCGCTCAGAAGAAAAATGGCAAACTCATTTTCAATGAAGGATTTGGCTGCTACAAAACAAATCCTTGGTATGAGAATAACTAGAGACAGGAAGAATCGCAAATTAACATTGTCTCAAAGTGAGTACATACAAAAGGTGTTGAAAAGGTTTAATATGCAAAATGCAAAACCTGTTAGTATAGCTTTGGCTAGCCATTTCAAATTAAGTAAGGAGGAGTGTCCCAAGACTCAGGAAGAAATGGCTCATATGTCTAAAGTTCCATATGCATCAACAGTTGGAAGCTTAATGTATGCAATGGTTTGCACAAGACCTGATATTGCACATGTAGTGGGAGTTGTAAGCAGGTACATGAACAATCTAGGAAAAGAACATTGGATGGCGGTGAAGTGGATTCTCAATTATTTGAGAGGTATCAGAAATCAAGCATTATGCTTTGGTGGTTCAAACATTTCTCTACAGGGTTATTTTGATGCAGATATGGTGGGTGATAGAGATAACAGGAGAAGCACAATAGGGTATGTGTTTACTGTAGGTGGAACAACTATCAGTTGGGTCTCAAAAATACAAAGTGTTATTGCACTGTCAACAACAGAAGCAGAGTATGTTGCTGCTACAGAGGCTAGTAAAGAAATGATTTGGTTACAAAGGTTTCTATATGAATTGGGTAAGAAGCAATAGTTGGGAAAGTTATACAGTGACAGCCAGAGTGCCATACATCTTACAAATAACTTTGCATTTCATTCCAAGACTAAACATATATAGCTCAAGTACCATTTCATACGGTCAACGTTGGAAGATGGACAGTTGAAGCTAGAAAAGATACACACTAGCCAGAATCCTGCAGATATGTTAACAAAAGTTGTAACCAGGGAGAAAATGAGAATTTGCTCAATTTCAATTGGTCTTCAAGTATGATGAAGAAGATGAGAAACAACCAGGTCCATAGTGGATTCATTTGTCCAGCAAATGAAGCAGCGGTGGAGTTGCTATAATCAGTCTCCAAGTGGGAGATTGTTGGATGTGGAGCTTGATTATCTTCTATATTCAAAGGTATCACCGCATTGGACTCCAGTTCGTAATGGGGCGGAAACACCGCCCGTAAAATATTCGTTGCAAGGGTAGTCCAGGGGGGGCGTCTGCGACCTTTGGGAGCCCCCCCCCCCCCCCCCCCCCCCCCCCCCACTCGACAAGGGGATTAGGGGCAGCACCCTCGAAGCTAAGAGTAGATATAAAATTGCCTTGTAAAATGTTGTAATTTCATAGTCAATCTAGGCCGTTTAGGCAGAGATTTGACGGTAGAAGTTATGTTTAATTTAGGGTTTTTTCCCTAGAAGGAAACCCCTGGCTATATATGAGGGAATTGTATTGCGTCTATGTATATATGTATTGTGAGTGAGGAAGAGAGAGAAGATTGAGAGCGAAGAGGGAATTACAACGGATCTGTGGTAGGTTGTATCTCTTAAGTTTGTTGGATAATATAAAAAGAAGGACTCGTTGTTTCTCTGTGGACATAGCCCGAACTAGGTGAACCACGTATATCTGTGTCTCTTTTGTTTTATGCGTTTTCTGTGTTTATATTTCTGCAATATTTTATGTGTTCCATTATTCTATAATATATAATTCTCTAAAAATGTGAGCGATGGGTACCCTATACCAAATAATGTGAGGTCTAATTGGGATTTCATATTGAGGAGACCCCCTGTATATTGGCAGGATCCAACATCGTCAATAGTACCAAAATGAGAATTGGTACATTGATATACCACATGATTTTACCTAGTCCAATATATATGAAGGCCTAGGGGATACTTATTTTGGCATACATGTTCCATTTATAGTGTAAGAAATAGTGAATGGAATAATGCAAATGATGTGATCCTTTTTATTTGATTGAATTTGTTGTTCCTCTAATTTTGGAGTAGGTTTGAAATTATTTATCACAACAATATTACTATATGCCAATCCGATATTGCATTTGAAGTGAGAATCAATTTTATGTTTCATATTTTTCATTGTTACAATGAAGCAACATTTACTTGATGAAAATTATTTTAAGTTTGATGTATGTTGGAATTTAGTTGTCATTGATATCAACCCCAAGTAGAAGCAAAAAGAAGCCCACATTTGATGAAGTGATAGAAAAGGAACATTGGTTTTTTTTCACTCAAGATCTTAGCATTTGATTTTCCTCGTCATGTCGATCTTGACAGCAGGTGGCACAACATATAATTCTTCATGATTGAGGAGATATGGCTTGTAAAAATTGGAGCCCTAAATGTGTGGTCATGCTCCCTATTAGAGATACTACTGCCATTTTGTTTATTGGTTAAATGATGGAATTTAAAATACAAAAAAGTTGTTTACATTATGGTGGGATTATCTTCCCTCCAAATATGGACTATCCTAGCCCTATTGAGTTTTCTAAATATGTTTATCAAGTATTTTTATTAATAAGTTAATTAAAAAATTAGTTGGTTCAATCACAATGAAATTATAAACTTTTAAATTATTCTTTTTAGGTCAGGTCGACTCCATGAATTAGGGCATGTTGGCCCCCTTTATGCCCCCTCTCTCCTCTATAAATTGATGACTCATTTTCCTCCATTAGGCATCAACCTTTACATGCATATCTTTAGTATTCTTCCTTTTAAGCCAGGGAAGAATGACTATTGTTGAGGAGTAAGCCAAGTTATTAAGGGTTTTTGGGCATGCATATTTATTTTTTGTGACTAGTTTTTCATTGGGATTTCCGAGGGAATAGCGTACTAATTTTTGGTTCCTTTTTGACCCTCCAAGGATATATTTATGTGGTATAATTTGCCTCCCCGAGGCACAAACTTTGACCCCCTTTAAGCCTTTTTCCTAAATAATATCTATGGAATCCATTAGAGAAAAGTTCTGTTGAAAACTTCAAGATATATATGAGTTGTTCTGAGGCTACATTCACTAATATGAAGGGGTGGTTCATCTTCACTAGACAAAGAAAAAACATAAGATATCATGTAACCCTCCTAGGGATCCTTTTGGACCTCTGAGTTTGAGCATCTGAAGTTTCATTAGGTATATTCTAAGACCTATTTGGCCCTACTTTGGTAGATTCCTAAAGCAAGTTTCCTCGACTATTCTCAGATCATGTTGTAGGCTCATATTTTAAATCTCATAAGGTCTTGTTTTGGTCCACTCTAAGGTTCACTCTGAGAATACCTTCAATGGTCTTGAAATAATCTAAGGTTTAGTTTTCTAGGGCTTGTTTCAACCCTTCCTTGTAACAATGTTGAGGAAAACTATTTAAATCTTTGTTGTCATTTATTTAAGGACATGAGTTGGATAATCCATGGTAGTTTTGAGGTATATTGCAGACCCATCTAAGGCCTAATTTGATACCTTTTTAACTTATTCTAAGGTTTGATATGGGTTCATTTAAGCCTCCTCTGAGCAGTCCATACCAAGTCCCATCAAAATCTTTTCTGATTAATCTAAATGGTTTAATAGATATGGGTTGAGGCTTACTTTCATGACTATAAAGAGTGATATGAGAGCTAGTCCATGAGTAATCTTGGCATCTGAATTAGGGCTAGACATAGAAAGAAGTATAAGGTATGTTGAAAGGAAAAGAATTAGTTTGATCTATGGGTTTAAAGTCTTCTTTCAAAAGTGTGTATAAGACTTTGCATGAAGCAGTGTGTTAACTTGTTGAACATGTTCTGGATCATCTTACAGAAAGTGCAACCAAAAGTAGAGGAATATTGCAATCAGAAGTTTATATTTGACAAAAGTAAAGTATAGAATAAGGGAATCTTCAAGGTAGATCTCATGGAAATTTTGAAGCAAATAGGTGGAACATATCTCATCAAAGTTAACTATGGAATGAACAAGTTTTGTAAACTATGATTAAATTGTTGATGAGGCAAGAGTTGGATAGAAGACTTTATGCAATATACATAAAGAAATCTTGAATATTGAGAGAAATATTATATAAATCAAACTTCACTAAGGGTTGTTTGAATATATTTGTAAAAGGGTCATTGTCCCTAGTAACAGAGGCTGTATTTATTCTTCTATCTCTTATTTTATTCATGGCAAGGTGGTGTTATGGAAAATTGGAGCTTGCAGGGTGTTGGAGATCCTTTCAGTTGGAGCTTCTTGATAAACATAATGCTTTTCTATAGAACTCGGAAGTTGGAGCTTCCCATTGAATTGAAGCTGAGAAATATTAATGTACTCATAAATTATTAGAAAAACATTCGATGGTTTTTGTCTGAGAAGGGTTTCCACCTAAAATTTCTTGTGTACTATTATTATCAGGTGTTGTTGATCTATTATTTGATTTGACATTAATGCTATAAAAATTAATAATTAACTGATTGAAGTGAAATATTGATTTGTCCCCCTCTCAGTATTTCCAACAATTGGTATTAGAGCGAGTCCCTTTACGAGTAGTCTAACCACTGGAAGGGAGATCATGGATTGCACCAAGTGTGGAGTTCCATTGTTCAATGGACATAAATATGCACTTTGGGGTGTAAGGATGAAATATATATATATATATATATATATATATATATATAATATATAATATATATATATATATATAATATATATATATATATATATATATATATTATATATATATATATATATTATATATATATTATTATATATATATATATATATATATCATACAAGCATAAGGATTTTATATATTGGGCATTGTTCAGAATGGATACACAACTCATCTTGCTCCCCCGATAAATTAAGTTGGTAAGAAATTTTCTAAAAACGAATCTAAAGGAAAGAATTCTATTTTAAGTGGCATATCGAAATCACTCTATGTTAAAGTGATGATTTGAAAAAATGCTAAATATGTTTAGGGCAAACTTTAGAATATATTTGAAGGAGACAATAAATTCAAAGAGTCTAAACTTCATAATTTTTAGAGGAGAATTTGAACAATTGAAAATGAGGGGAGGCAAAAATATGGCAACTTACTTTATTTGTGTAGACAAAATAGTAAATTCTTTGGAAGTTTTAAGAGAAACCTTAGAAAACATAACTATTTTTCGAAAGGTTCTATGATATCTCCCAATGAGATTTGATTCTAAGGCCATTTTTTTAGAAGATAGACAAGACTAAGACAATGTTAGCATGGACTAATTACATGGAATTCTTACAACTTATGAAATGATGACAGAACAAGAAAACCATTCCATAAGAGAATCAAAAATCAAAGCATCAAAGAAGACAAGAAATATCAAGCAACAATGAAAGCCAAGTTCTAATTGTAGTTTTATTAAATATTCATAGGCAGAAATAGCCAATTCCGTGAGGAAGCTGAAGAAAGGAACTAAGAAATACAATGGTGAGCTTCCCTTGAAATGTTTTAATTATGGTAGAATTGATCATTTCACTTCAAAATGTCCCTATGTAAATTTTTCTGACAGTGACGAAGAAGAAAAAGCTCCCAAGAAAGAGAAAAATCAGAAAGGGAACATGAAGCAAGAAAAAAGAAAATATCTAAGAAAAGCTTCTATTGAAAAGAAGACAACTCTTCATCTGAAAATGAAATCAATAGCGATAGTGATTCAAAAAAGGCATTATTCATAACATTTGAAATCAAGAAGATGAAGAAGATATCGAAGGAGAGTTGATCTAGAAAAAAAATTAACTAGTTCTCTGAAGGGTCTAAAGGTAGAAAAGAAGAACACTAGGAAGTTGTAATAGGAGTTGAATGAACTAAAAGAACATTATGGTGATCTCAACTAAAAGGTTGAAGAATCAGAAATATCATCACCAACTTGAAGGTACAATTAGAGGAAGCTACAAAAATTGGTGAAATTCTAAAAAAGGAGTTGGAAGAAAATGCCAAGACCAAGGAAAGTTTGGAAGTAGAGATAATCTCTCTACAAAAGGAAGCACAAAAGAAGAATGCCCAACAAAACTTTGTGAATATCTCTAAAGCGTTGGATGAAATTATCAACAATCAAAGGTCATGTGACGACAAATCAAGATTAGGATACAAGTCAACCTTTGTTAAGGGTTCAAGATCCATGATATGAAATGAAGTCAAACATAAAATATATGTTGATATCATCAAAGATCCAATTAAGAAGCAAGAATGCTTTCCCTCAAGGGAGAATATTAAGGATTAATTAAGTAGGATAATTCAAAATCAACAACCAATAATGGATAATTCTCAACACGAAGGTTTTTGGAGATCTACACCTCTTAGAGTATTCCCCTCTCTCAGGTACCAACCTATCTTTCTTGGTGTGCATTATTCTTGCGATAATTTTGGGCCCAAAGATGTGAATTACAATGCTTACGTTAGAAATAGAAATAGTTATGGAAGCTACTTTTTAAGCAATTTTTTCAAAAGGCCTTGTGAAGACTACAATTGAAAATACAATTGTTTTGGATCATTGAGTAATGAAGTAGAATGCTATAAGTGTAAAAAATTTGGACATATAGAAAAGATTACAGGTTGATCAATCCTCCAAAAGAGCCAAAGAGAAGTTTCAACATCCCTTCAAAAGTCTAGAAAAAGAAAGTTGAAACTTGTGGTCTTACTCTTACAACTCAAAGTAAGAAAAAATAATTGTATGTTGATAGTGGTTGTTCAAAGCACATGACTTGTGAAAATAAAAAGATGGATCAATTTCATTTGGAAATGATGGTTTAGGAATTTGTTTAGGTAAATGCACAATTAGGCTTGGAGGCAAGGATGCCATGACATAAAATGTGTTTTGAGAAATCTTTTACGGTGAAAATCAGGTAAATCCTAATGTGATTTTCACTGAAAAAGGTTTCTCAAAAACTAGATATGGATCATAGAAGCCTAAATTCGATCATAAAATGTGTTACTCATTAAAAATATGAGTCACAAACTATTAAGTGTAAGTAATATGTAATCAAGGACACACGCTTCTATTCAAATCCAATAAATGTGAAATAAGAAGGAAGAAATCAGGAAAATTAGTGGCTACAACATCGAGGTCTCCTATCTTGAATGAAATTGGAAATGAAAGTTGTTGTTTGGGGAAGAAAGATGAAATTTTGCTTTCGAATAGGGGAATGGGTCACATACTCTTTGATAACCTTTTCAAAATTAGGAAAAAGGAAGCAGTCAGAGAAATGCCAGAAATTTCAAAACCAGCAAACACCATGTGTAAGCATTACTGACATTGAAAGTAGACAAGGGTTGAGTGTAAGACCAAGGAAAATTTACCTTAGAGACATTAGGGTTGATACACACCAACTTATCTGGACCAATGAGATATAAAGGATTAAAGGGTGAACAATATTTCATGTTGTTTATTGATGATTACACCAAAATGACAACTGTAGGTTTTATAAAGAAAAATTTAGAAGCATTTGAATTCTTCAATATTTGAAAAGAGATGGTTGAAAATGAATCTGAATTTAAAATCAAATTCTTGAGATCAGACAATGCAATAGAATTCACATCAAAATAATTTCAACGCTACTTTGAAGAGCAACCTATAAAGAGACAATTCTTGTTAGCCATGACTCAAGAAAATGGAGTTGTTGAAGGGAGGAAAAAAATTGCAAAGAAATGGCTAGAACCATGTTGAGTGATTCCAAATTAAGTGACATATTTTGGGTTCAAGAAGTGGAGACAAATGTTCATATTCTAAATATAGGAATTCTAAGAATAAATACTGACAAAACCCCATAAGAACTATGGAAGGGGAGATCGAAAAAATTCAAGCACTTCAAAGTCTTTGGAAGTAAATGATACATGCAGATGAAGATAAGAAGATCTGAAAATTTGACACTTCGGTAGATAAGGGTATATTTGTTGGCTACTAAAGAAAAAACAAGGAAAAGATATGTTATAATATGAGACTTAATGTGACAGTGGAGAGCATTAACATAACTATTGATGAAGTTTGTGGGACAAAGACCAAACAAGAATGAACATATTCAACAAAGCAAGAAACAAAAGGACTAGAGCAAGAAGAAAGAATAAAGGAAGAAGAACCGTTAGAAGAGGAACCTATCGTCAACTAGGAAGAAACTAATTAGAAAAATCCACAGACACCTCCTAAAACACCTAAATGACGGTATCAAAAGAATCACCCATCAAAGAATATTATTGAATATATTGATGCAAGAACCAAAACAAGAAGAAGTCACATGCCAAAATAAAGACATCTTGCATTTCTATATACAATTGAGCCTAGCGACTTTGAATAATCTAACCATGATGAATATTAGATCAAAGAAATGGAAAAGAACTAGATTAAATTGAAAAGAATGAAACATGAGAATTGGTTCTAATACCAATGGACAAAAATGTAATTGGCACAAAATGGCTCTTTAGAAACCAGCTAAACAAGGATGGACAGGTAACCAAGAGCAAAGAAAAATTGGTTTGTAAAGGATATGCATAGGTTGAAGGGATATATTTTGAAGAGACATTGGAACCATTTTCCAGGATGGAAGGTATCAGGATGTTCTAGGTCTATGCTTTCTTGATAAGGATTGAAGTGTATCAAATAGATGTCAAATCAGCCTTTCTAAATGGAGAATTGGAAGAAGAAGTCTACATAGAGAAGCCAAAAGGATTTCTACTTGCAGAAAAGAAAGAATATGTTTTCTTTCCTAAAGACAATCCTTGGGTTGAGTGGAGACCAGTGCCTAGGACATCTTAGTGAGTGATTTTATATTTTACTGGAAATTCATAGCACATTCAATCTTTAATATAGTTTAGAAGAAATTGATTCATTACCTTCCATAAGTGAGGCAATGCAAGAAACTGATGTAAATGATAATTCATAGGAATGTCAATATTAAATTCATGATGGAAGATCTTGACTTAAGTTTGTAGCTTATCAGTTATTTTAGGGTGTATGATAGGAGAGCTGGGTAGAAATAAACTCGATACAAAGGCATTAAATGTTTAAGAATCTAATGCATCAAAATTAAAAGTGAAATGAAAGGAGAATAGATGTGGATGCAAAGATACATGGAGCGTGTTTAAGAACTTAGTTTTCATGTCCATACACGTGTCATTCATCAACATTTGATTTAAATGAATCCATAAATTCATTAAAAAAATGTCCAACAACTACTATTACATGCAGTTTAAGAAGAGTATTTAACACATATGTACACATAAAAAAATAATAGATACTGCAAACTCAATGAGTTGGAATCACCAAAAACTTTGTGTTAATTTCCCATGAATCATACATTCGTCAAGATCCACAATGCTATTCTTTTGAAAACAAGAAGCAACTTCCACAATTATAAACCCTTAATTAGTTTCATAGAAATGTTCTTATAGAGCCGTAGAGAGAGAGCCCATTAAAAATATATTCCTTCTTGATTTCATCATAGTAACTAATCATGTCAAAACCTCAGTGTGCTTTATGGCACAACTGTACTAACTAAATACTAATAAACTGAATACAACAAAAAATTTACATAAGAGATGAAAGTAAAATCTCATAATCAACATAATTAGAAATATCTACAAGTACGGTAGGCCAGTGGTGGAGGATGTGTCAATGGTTCAATGATTTGGACCACTGATCCAGGAGTTTTTTTTTCTTATAGATGCATCGGAATTACATGTAACTGAGCTTATTAAAAATCATGAAACATAAACTTATAAACGAAGAGTAAAAACATAATCATGCATGAGATCAAGACACAAATATTTGATTACGGATTTCATCCAATTTGGACTACGTCTCCGGGCCCGACTCAACAGTGGGGAGGCCTTCATTTATTAAGTGGCATGAAAAGAGAAGAAGTACAAGTAGGTTTTACATAAACACCCTTATACCTCCGATCTGGAAGATAGCTGACAAATGGAGAGCCCAACTCTAGAAAAATATAGCATCACTGAAATCTTGGAGAAAAATCGTGAAAAAACACCTGTTCAAATGCCCAAATCTAATAATTCGGCTTCCTGCACCTCTCAGAACCTTTAGATACTTGAGGCAAGGTTCCGACCACCTGCCAGGAGTAGGTGTCACTGCTCTGCAATGGTATTATGAGAAATCCCACAACTTCTCTCCACCTTTCTCCGACATGGATGTTGAGGGAAATGTTCCCCTAGGGCTTTTGGGTTGAGGGAAATGTTCCCCTAGGGCTTTTGGGAAGGCATTAAGGCATCCTTCATCAATCTAGTGCGAGTGTATCCCGTAGGCCAATAATGAGGAAGGAATCAGACGAAAGAGATGTAGTAACCCAACCGAAGTACGTTTCTGGCGTACACAAGATGTGGCTAGGGCACGACAGAAACCCCCTGAACCAACCAATAATGAAAGCTGACACAGAGGCGAGGTATCCATCAATAGGGTCAAATGGAAACCAAGGTAATGCACAAATCCTAATGTGTGATAATGTAAGCTGATGTCGAACACAAGGGAAACCACTCAGTCAAAGAACCATGATACTGATCGATGCTGAGCACAAGGTAACCTATCAATAATGAAAATAGGGCCAGGGTGCAACTCTAGGCCTGCCCTCAGAGCAAGATGTCGTCGTCGATATAAGGACAAGACCCGCCAGCAAGAAGTCAATGGAGACCTTCTCAAACCGGCATGAGTAAAGGACCAATATAACTGATTTGATGATAGACATGACACTGACAACCAGGATGGCCAACTGAAAAATGAGTCAAGAGACACCGCAGAGAGGCCAACTTAGGCTAACTTCCCTTGAATAAAAGCACGACTCAATGTGACTATATGGTAGCATATGATGACTCTGTATAAGTTTGTCATGCAGGAGGCACGAACAAACCCTCCATATGATTGCAAGAGATAACCAATCGGGGGAGAACTGACTCAATAACAAGGTTACGACATACCTAAGTCAAACTAAATCCCACCCACACGGAGGAGACTTTGTTTTGAGTGCTTTGTTCAAGGGCTACATGACTGACTCTAGCTGCCAATAATAAATGGAAATACTGTCCCGTTCCCACTCTTTTTGGAATATTTAATTTTTTTGTCTTTTTCTGTTAAGCTCGAAAAAGAATAAAAGAATGTTATGGTATAGTGGAAAGAACGAGTGTCAATGAAACAGATGATCTAGTTCCTGGGAATGGGACATTCCTATGCTCAATGCAGGGAGGCAAAAACTGGTCAGTGACACTTAAAGGTGTGTTCCTTCCACGGGTCAAGGTGTGTCAAGTTGCAGAAGTTAAAGGTATGCAAGGTTGATTTTGCAGTCGTCATGGTCAAAAGTTGGCTTAAACACGAGTCCAAGTGAAGCCGGCTCTAGGCCAAAAGGTGCAAATGGTCAACATGCAATGCAGTAGTACAACTCAACCCAAAGGAGCCTCTAGGGTATAAGGCCAAAACAAATCGAAGAAGCTAAGAGGAATGAGTCTTCAACACAGAAGTCATGGCGGGGCTACAGAGGACTCCCGAGCCTACTCAAATTGGAGCAGCATGGGCAACAAATGTCAGTGAGGTGCTAACTACGATGCCCGTGTAAAGGATGGCTCTACCATCGTGTCATGATTTTAAAAATCGACGAGTGAAGATGGCTTACGAACCATAACATGATGGGATCGACCCTATGGCAGATGTATCGACAGATGGAGGCTAGTATGCATGATGCAACAGAAAAATGATGTCCCTAACCTATATGCCAGTAAAAAAACGTTACCTGCCATGACGGGTAAGCAGTCATGGAACCATCTCAAAAAAGTCGAAAATGTCGAAAATCTCTTGAAAAACAAACCATTCTCGACATTCCAAGCTCCCAAGTTAAAAGTCACATGAGACCAAACAAAATTAAATATTGAAAAAAAAATTCATTTTCAAAACTTATAAAAGGGATTTTGGATTCACCATTTTTACCAATTGAGTTAGAGAGCAAATATTTGGAGCAAAAAGAGCAAACTTCCAGTGTGCCAAATTCGATTGTTCAAATTCTTCAAAATATTCCAGGTAACTCTTACACTTAGCTTGCAATTCATTGTGACTAGTTTTAGGATTTTTCATTGATGTTTCACCATTGAACTATTGTTCAAAATTTCACCGCGACGTATACGCAGGTTGGTAATATGAAACCTGCGTACATGCGGGCCCTATACGTGACTGTGTATACAGTAACCCATGTATACGCTGTGAACCAATTTTAATCAAAAACTAACGGTTGAAACTCAAGTTCTTCTCAAGATGCCGATCACATGGCATGAAAGAGAACATGCAGTGGTGGATAATGAAGTTATGAATGATCCTCAAGCCTTGGATGCTTTACAGGGATGCAGCTTGCTCAAATTCTTCAAACTGCCGAATATGAAAGCCAATGTACGACTGCTTGAAATGCTCATTGACTATTGGGATGTCGAGGAGGAAGCCTTCATGATTGATCAAATGCCACTCAGAGTAGAAGTGGAGGATATATATTTTATCACGGGCCTTTCCCGAACGGGAGAGGTAGTACAGTCCTGGGGCAGGACACGGAGCAATCTTACCATAGAGGACTACGTACAGATATACTACCCAGGACATCCCAAGAAAGTTGGGAGCCAGATCTCTATTGCACATGTGGCAAGTTTATCGTTGAGGATCATCCTGTTCACCATAGCTCAAGTGAATGTATCGTCCTCTCTGCATCAGGTATCACGGCTCACCATGAGCATGGTAGTGGATTGTCTCACTACTATGTTTGACTGGTGTACTCCTCTTCTGGCCAGCATGAAGAGCTAGCTCACTTCTATTAAGAGGGGATAGACCAAGAACTTTGGCTACGGGACTATCTTGTGCATTTTCTTCTTCGAGAGGATTCCTGCACTCTGCCCCAGGGTAGCAGTTTCCATCAGCACCCCACGCGATCCACGCATGGGCTGGTGGGCTGATCTGATGAAACGTCTGGGGGGTGGGGAGGTTCTTAGGGCTTGTTTTGACGATGACTTCTTCACCTGGTGGGATCAGCAGATCATCGCTGTAGACGACTGCCCCTATGCTGGGCTGGACTTCCGAGGAGATCCTGACCTAGCATTACCGTCGAACGCAGCATGGGGCGAGATTGGTAAGGATTTTTTGATTTTATGATTTTTTGGATTTTTCAAATATAATGATGTATTTTGAAAAATATTTTTTGATGAGATTCAAATGACTAATATAATGATCATGATCCAGATATTGGGCCAATACAACCAGATGGACTTCCGCGACACAGACGACGCAACCGAGGAGCCGAAGAGGCGGCTGCTGAGACGGAACAGACTCTACACAACGTCCAGTGACACTTGACAAGACTGAGCTGTCGAGTACCAATGGCTGCTATAGAGGACCTTCCTGAGGATATGCAGCGTCATGTGGTTGGCATGCCACATGACTGGGTTCGCACTTTTCGGTGTGTAGCCAACGTTATAGTTACCTACTTGGCCGCTCATCCTGAGCCGGGGCATTAGATATGCTGGACATGATTATGGGCATTTGAGTCCCAATTTTGTATATTTTTGGACAACATATGTACACTCGAGATGCTTTATGATGATATATAGATACAGTTTGACTTTTTGATGCTTGATTTTACTATGATGAATGATTGATATGACAGTCTAATGCTTGATTAGCGATAGAATCAGCTAACCAATTATGAGATCTTGGAATGTGCAAATAATTAATATAAACAAATGATCTT
>APFE030752277.1:24374-60329 GCA_000404065.3 Pinus taeda
GGAGAACTAACTCAATAACAAGGTTAAGGCGTACCTAAGTCAAACTAAATCCCGCCCAAATGGAGGAGACTTTGTTTTGAGTGCTTTGTTCAAGGGTGACATCACTGACTCTAGCTGCCAACAATAAATGGAAATACTGTCTTTTTCTGTTAAGCTTGAAAAAGAATAAAAGAATGCTATGGTATAGTGGAAAGAATGAGTGTCGATGAAACAGATGATCTAGTTCTTGGGAATGGAACATTCCTATGCTCAATGCAGGGAGGTGAAAATTGGTCAGTGACAGTCAAAGGTACGTTCCTTCCACGGGTCAAGGTGTGTCAAGTTGCAGAAATCAAAGGTATGCAAGGTTGATTTTGCAGTCGTCATGGTCAAAAGTTGGCTTAAACACGAGTCCAAGTGAAGCCGGCTCTAGGCCAAAAGGTGCAAGTGGTCACCATGCAATGCAGTAGTATAACTCAACACAAAGGAGCCTCTAGGGTATAAGGCCAGAACAAAGCGAAGAAGCTAAGACGAATGAGTCTTCAATGCATAAGTCATGGCGGGATTACAGAGGACTCTCGAGCCTAAGGAAAAAAAATCAGCATGAGTGCCAAGTGACAACAAGGTACTAACTAGGGCACCCATGATAAGGTAGGCTCTACCACCCAAGTCACGATACTTCTAAGCAATGAGAAGGTTCTACACCATGACTTGGTGGGGTCGATCCTAAGGCCAAAAATGGAAAAGGAAACTGATAAGTGCACAATGCAGGTGGAAAAACCTAACCTATATGCCAGTTTCGGAAACCAATACTTGTCAGAACAGACCAACCATACAAATTTCCAAAGGAGAAATCTTCCAAGTTCTGTATACATAAAGAGGAACACTAGACAAGAAGTTAATACATCCCACATATAAACTTCATATAAAATCTTGTGTTATAGAATATAAAACTCGAAAATGCGTACCTTATATATACAATATGGTACAGGGAACCACGCAGCCTTGCGGCTTACGCATAATAGTTCTGCTGAACAACCCCCTTGCAGGGCTCAGGCCAAGGACTCCTTTGGTAGTCAAAACTCATGGCTTCAAAGAGTTCCTCCTATTGAGGAAAAAAAGTTCTAAGAAATAATGAGAACTACAATGTTTAAAAGAGGAAATTAAGGGGTCCCATGTCCCTATAGGAAGAATCTCTTGGTCAACTACCGGGACCAAGTCCCAAGAAGGAGAATAATAGGTCAAAGGATCCTTCTTAGAAGCGATTGAACATTGAGGATTCAATGCCACATAATTGACCCGTGGCGGGTTAGAGTCTACTTGAACCACTTGGAACAAACCAAGGGGCATTCTGCAGTAAAGTCGAATTTAGGGTGGTGATTATCAGATTGCAAGCTGATCAATAGTGACAATATTCCCGTTTTTGAGGAAAGCACATTACTCGAAAAGAGTGAGGACACCACAACATTCATAGCTAGACATAAATCACGCCCAAGTAGCATATTAAATTCTAAAGGGCTACCAACCACCATCATATCGATTAAAGACAGTCTTCCCACCTAAAGTGATAGGCAATTGAGGAAGAACACCCATAGATTCACCAGGTCTTCTATCATAGGCTAACAACTTGACTCTGAGCTGTCAACAACTTTGGGGAACCCAAAGCTTTCCAAGTCAAAGAGGATATAATACTTGCAGAGGATCCTTCATCCACCATACATCGATAGATATTTGTGGAATTCAATCTGACCTTTATTTGGAAAGGTGCAACAGAAGGAAGACGAGGCTCAACAAGACTATCCCAATCAAAGGAAACACTCTTAGAACTTGGAGGGGGAACATTCAAAGAAATTGGAATGCCCCCTATACTAGAAGACTCTCTACTAGAGATCAAACAGACTCTTTTGTTAGGTGCTTCACCCCCCAAAAGAGGAGTGTAATCGGCCAGTGATTGCATTGGCTCAGCCACCTTATCAACCAATGGTTGATGGGATTGACGAGAAACCATATCAGATGTAGGAGTAGAAGAACTTTCAAACTCGAACCATATCCTTTGGACCTCTGGAATACCAGAGCATAAATGAGTAAGATGGTCTCCCTTGCATATCTTACAAGGGAACTTAGGTTTAAAACTTCTACGTCCAGGTTTCTTATCAACCTCCATTCCGGCAGCATGACTAGCAGAGGTTGAAGACTCATCTTCCACATGACTAGCAGAGATTGAAGATGAAGTGCTAGTATGACTTGCAGTGACTAGACTTGTGCCCCCAACATGACTTGCAGCGGCTGAAGGCCCATCTCCAACATGACTAGCAGAGGCTGAAGACTCATCTTCCACATGACTGGCAGAGGTTGAAGATGCAGGGATAGAATTATTCTTCTTCTTTGACTTCCTCTTTCTCCTCCTTTTATATTTCTTATTACAAGAAGGAGGGGAGAAAGGAATCCCATATTTCTCTTTGAAAGAAGATGAAAAATTAGCACCCATGTGATGCCCTTGAAATAAAGCATTCAACTGAGAGGCTTCAAGAGAATTCGGAATGTTCGGAGTGGACCAGAGCCAAACGGGCAGTCCAAATTTCAACCCAGGAATATTCAAAGTGGCCATCAAGGGAGTACCAACGTTTCCAAAAAAAGAAAAGCACAAGGATCCCCTTTTGGAAGGGTACCTTGGTTGGTTTCCACAGGAATATTGGCCATATCTAACTGATCTGTAGAGCCTTCCCTTACGGGGATGTAGAAATAACTTTTCAAGGAATATGGATAAGCAATCAAAACCTTTGCCCTTGAGGAGGCAACTCCACAACTTCTGAAAGAATGACCACAAGCCCTTTCAAGATCGGTAGAGTGGTAAGCCAGTCACTCAGAACACAAAGTCCAAACGTAACTAGACAAAAATACCTAAAGCCAACTATATACAAGGAGCAAAGAGCACTCACTAAAAAGTCCCTAAAAGAAGCCAACCCGTCAAACAACTTCCAAGTATTTCCGCTCTGGGTGATGAGGACCGGACACCAAAATACAAGAAAGTGGAGTAAGGGGCCTTCCGAAGATAGTCTGGGATAATGACGGCCCAATCCTATCAACGAAGGTAATAGAGGAAGTTACGTTGACCTCCTAACAACAGCTTGCGCTAGTGCAAGCCCCCAAGCTTCACAAGGGTGCCCTCCAGTAGTACTGTCAAGAGTGATGCAACGTCGACCTGAGGTGCCACAGGATTCCCCTCCGCAGCCACCTGTGTAGATCCCTAGGAGTAGCAACTATGGATACCAACTCGTCGCATAAGCCAGGCGGAACAGTCGTGAGGTATGTTCGGACAAGTAGGAGAGGGGGTATCTCTCTTCCTTATCTTCACAGACCCTCGTGCTTAATTCCCAGATCTAGAGCTTTCCTGGTCTTCGTGACGCTATTGGATTTTCAATTGCACTCCTACGTTTAACGTTTAAATGGCCTTGGAGAGTTAACTCTCCACTCGCCTAATCCAGGGCCCTAAAATCCTAAAACTTGTTGGTGTATGTAACTTAAAAGAAAAAAATTTAGTGAATTTTAGTTAGTGTTTGATTTCAAAATATGTTTTTCTTTAAGTCACGGGATAACGGAAGTGAAACTAGTGGTGTTTTTTGACGCAAAATAAGTTAATAAACCTAATTATATGCACATGCACTTGTTTTCGTTTTTCGATGAAGAGCAATTTCTACAGGGTTCAAAGGAACTTCTAATAAAACAAACTTTTCTTTTCTTTTCATTAATTCATGCTTCACACTCACAAAATTTAACAAAGCTATGTATGCCTAAGAAGATATGCAAATCTATCCTAATGCAACAAATATATGCCGATGCAAGATTCAAAACAACTTCTAAAAACAAGAAATGAAAGTTGCTTGCTTATCAATTTTTATTTTGCTACTTAAAATGTCTAGATTGAATATGAGATGCTACCATTCATTTCGTCTAAACACTAAAAACAAATTTCAAGACAAACATAAAGCACTTTCATTCACTAAAAGGAAACCAAATGAAAACCAAGTTCAAGAAAGCAAAATGAAGTTTTTCAAAAAGTTTTCTTCAAAGCAACAACAAAAGAGTCTTTTCAAAAATGCTCTCAACAAGACTGAAACTTTGTGATTGAAAAATAGGCAACAAACACTTTTGCAAGTTGACACCACACAATGGATGAAAACTCAACAAACATAAATGTGTTTAAAGATGCCCTTAACAATCAAAAGCAGCAATGAAAGCTTTGGCAACAAATACTAAAAAATATTAAAAAGACTAATTTCAAGAAAGTATCAATCAACAACTTTCATGAAACAGAGAAGTGGATGGTCACAAAAAACAGTTTTGTCAAGCAAACAAAAAGTCACCAAAAGCAAGATTTAACACAAAGATTGAGGCCAATCTTTCTGCCCTGATGAATCAGAGCAGCCAAGATTCCAGCAAGAAATCTTGTGTGCTTTAGAAAAAAACGATGATGCTTGCAACAACAAAAACAAGACCAATACCCCTTACAATCAAAGAGAATTTGGAGCAAGATGCTTGCTGTAAAACAAACAACTGATACTGGAAAATGACTATTTCAAACTGAATCAAACCACCAGACAGACCTTCAGAGGCAAAAAGATTTACAAATCTTGAAAACTGCAAGATATACGCGACTGTACTTATGTACAAATTGCGTGTATACCGATTGATCCTAAGGAAACCTACATATACGCTGGTTTACTTCAGGAAACATGCATATATACGCTTCTGTAACTAAGAAAAATAGTGTATATAAAAGATTTCAAGAAAAATAAAAAACAAACTGAAGAAACTGGCAAAACTTAGAATTCAAGAATAGACCACACAACAACAACAAGCAAACAGGCAACTGAGCCCTGATTGGCTTGAAAAACACCCAAACTAGGAACAACAAGAGTGTTGTCCCCAGTGGAGTCATCAATTCTGTTGAAGGAAATGTTCCCCTAGGGCTTTTGGGTTGAAACCCTAGCAGACTGAAAGTTGTCTATAAAGAGAAACACACATTCACACAACCATTATGCTATTATAAGCAAATTCTATAGTAAGAGGGGCGTACCTTAGGTCCTACGTTTGAGAAGGTCCTTTAGGGTCCAAACCCTTCTTCAAGTCCCTTTCGCTCCTTTGTCCTGCAAAACAACCAATTCCAAAGAACACAACAGTATATTGACAAAGACTTATAAAGAAATCATCTTCATGTTATAAAGGAAGGTAGTTAGTTATGAAATTTAAACAACCATTCACATATGAACTCCAACATGAATATCATAAACATAAAGAGGATTTATATCAGGAACCAAGATGTGTTTCTTTATTATAGACAAATAGAATGTAAAAAAGGAATATTTTCACCCGAGTAACCTTTCGCAGGCTCCAAGCAAAGCTTCCTTCCGGATCCGTCCAACCTCAAGCCTTTAGCATATCTCCTTCCATGACTCACTCCATGATGTCATAAGTAGTGGATGAACATCAACACACAAGGAAACAAGGGTTTGCTATACAAATGGGGGAAGTGCAGAAGGCACAAGGGTCTTCAGACCTGGTCAGGGGAAAAATCTTAGTATAATAACCTTTCTCTCTCTTCTCTCCTCCATTAGGCCTTCCCTTTGAGGTCTTTCTATACCTCTCCCAAAGTAGTTTTTTAGTTGGGAGTTGGTTGGGAACAGTAGGGCCACGGGCACTAACAGGTGATCAGCAGGTAAAACCCGCGATCTCCGCCCAAAATTAAGGAGTTTTATATTTTTTTAATTTTTTTAATACATATACGCGGGTTGGGTATATGCATACCCGTGTATACACGAGTTTAACTTAGGGCAATGTCACGTATAAGGGAAAAAACACAGTTTTTTAAATTTTGGACCAGGTCTGGAAGGAGGGGTTTCCCTAGGCCATGAGTGCAACATCACAAACCATAATAGTGAGATTTGGAGCTATAACAATGGATAGTCCTTTATATATGCTCGCGGTAAATCTCTCAATTCTCGGGTAGTTCTAAACCAACGACAAGTTTAGCAGGTGGGTCTGTTTTCTTTAATACAGAGGATCGCGGGTTCCATATGATATGCGGCAAAAAACATCATAAATATGGAAAAACCCTTAACCACGCATTTAACCCGACAACCTTTTACTATCAGCATTTTCCCCATCGGAGTTTCCAATCAGCGGACAAACTAAAAGCCCATACATTAGGTGCCTTGCGATAACCGCGGACTCGATAAACTATTAACCATGATATATAATATATTAGGTCTGGGAGTCCATATCGCAAATCGCAATCAGCGGAAACCAAAATTAATATAACATGTAACTTCTTCCCCTTTGCGAAATGCAATTGTGATATCGCAAATCGCAACATAATTCTGCGGTTGCGATATATCACATCGCAACTAGGACTTGCTTCGGGGGCCGATTCTTTCACCTTCTTCTTTTGTGATGGGCGATTGCAATTTGATCACATCGAAACCATGGCTTGCTTGGGGACAATTTTATTTAAGTTACGACCTCTTCCTTTTGCGGTATGCGGGACCAATGGCAGCCTGCCACTTGGTGATTCCCCATTCACTGAGAGTGCCTGCCACGTCATCTCCTCCTACCACCTGTCCAAGTCAAACATAAACTTTGACTTGCTCTAACTTCTTCATATGAACTCGGATTTGAGTGAAGTTTGGACCATTGGAATCAGGATGATGAGCACTTCGATATGATGCTAAGTTTATCCAAATTCTTCAACTTTGAGTCTTTGAGCCTTTAACCATGCCACTAGAACTTTTTGAAGATCCACCTGGATCACTCCTCCCCATTGATAACCTTTTGGTCCACCAAAAACATTAAAATAATCTGCAACTACTGTGTACATTGTCTGCACCACAAGTGTGCTCATATGTCCATCCTTCCTTCTCTTTCACCTTTTTCCTTCAGAGCCATAAGCGATCTGACACCTGCATCCCTTGTAAACCTGTAGTACAATACTCTTGCAAATTACATGCTTAATTCTATGAGAAATAACGAGTCAAACATCCCATACTTGCCATGAGTTTATAACACATAATCTGTGGTCAAATTTATATAAAAATGGAAACAATACCCTAGCTATCAATACAAGGCCAAACATCATGGTTGCTTCAACAAGCGATGGAAAACACATCATCACTACAACACATGACTTACAAAATAAGGCCAAACACCATTGCTAGTTTAACAAGTGATGGAAAACACATCATCACTGCAACATATGATTTACAAAAATAAGGCCAAACATCATTTCTGCTACAACAAGTGATGGAAAACACATCATCACTTTTACAGTTTAACACAAAACACATGATTTTTAAAACAAGGCTATGACATTCTACCACACCTAGAAAAACCATATTTCACCTTCAAAGTGAATGGGTCGTCTCCCTATGGTGCATTTTTTGGTCAAACAATTGTTTTTGGTTAGCATACTCATGCAAATCGCATCAACTAAGACCTGCCCTGATACCACTTGATCAAGGATTTTTTTTTCTTATAGATGCATCGGAATTACATGTAACTGAGCTTATTAAAAATCATGAAACATAAGCTTATAAACGAAGAGTAAAAACTAATCATGCATGAGATCAAGACATAGATATTTGATTATGGATTTCATCCAATTTGGATTATGTCTCCAGGCCCGGCTGAACAATGGAGAGGCCTTCATTTATTAAGTGGCATGAAAAGAGAATAAGTACAAGAAGATTTTAGATAAACACCCTTATACCTCCAATCTGGAAGATCATTGAAAAATGGAGAGCCTGACTTTAGAAACAGATAGCATCACTGAAATTCTGGTGAAAAATCGTGAAAAAATGCCTGTCCGAACACCCAATTCTAATAATCGGGCTTCTTGCACCTCTCAGAACCTTTAGATACTTGAGGCAAGGTTCCAACCACTTATCAGGAGTAGGTGCCACTACTCTGAAATGGTATTCTGAGAAATTCCGCAGTTTTTCTCCCCCTTTCTTTGACACAGAGTCCTTTATATATGTTGGCGATAAATCTCTCAATTCCTTGGAAATCCTAAACCAACGACAAGTTTAGAAGGTGGGTATGTTTTCTTTAATGCAGAGGATCTCGGGTTCCACATAATATGCGGGAACAAACCTCATAAATATGGAAAAACTCTTAACTGTGCATTTAACCTAGTGGCCTTTTACTATTGGTGTTTCCAATTAATAGATAGACTAAAATCCCATACAATAGGTGCCCTGCAATAACCATGGACTCAGCGAACTATTAATCATGATATATAATATATCGGGCTAGGGAGTCCATATCACAAATCGCAATCGGCAAAAATCAAAATTAGTACAACATGCAACAGCTTCCCCTTTGCAAAACGTGATTTCGATATCACAAATCGCAACATAATTATGCGAATGCGATATATCACATCATAACCAGGACTTGCTTCGGGGGCCGATTCTTTCACCTTCTCCTTTTGCGATGGGCGATTGTGATTTGATCGCATCGCAACCATGGCTTTCTTGGGGCCGATTTTATTTGAATTGTGGCCTCTTCCTTTTGCGATTTGGGATATGCAGGACCAATGGCAACCTACCACTTGGCGCTTCCCCATTCGATGAGAGTGTCTACCACGTCATCTCCTCCTGCCCCATGTCCAAGTCAAACATAGACTTTGACTTGATCTAACTTCTTCATATGAACTCGGATTTGAGTGTCATTCACACCGTTGGAATCAAGCTGATGAGCACTTCGATCTGATCTTAATTCTATCCAAATTTTGTGACTTTGAGTTTTTGAGCCTTTGACCATGCCACTGGTACTTTTTGATGATCCACCTAGATCAACCATAGGTGGATTAACAAATTTCTCACATCATTGCCATAATGCTGGAGTTGGACAAGGATCTGAGAAGAAGCATTCGTATGTGACCTTAAGATTGGTGAAGACGACATAACTTAGCCTGTGACGAAATAGGTTCCTCACCACTCCCAACAATTGAAATTCTTTCTTCAGATAATTTACCACGGTTTTCCCTTTGAGGGTAGTGGGTTTCTCAGGGGATGAACTTATTATGCTTTTGTCTTTAACACTTCTCTAACTATACTACTCCCAAGGGGTCATCTCCCCAAAAAAACCCCAACAGTTGGGTAATCCTGCTAGGACCAGCCTTTCAAACTCATCGCTGAAGGAGGCCACACATTTTGATGCTACTTCGAGGCATTCTTCATCTTTGACTCTAGCCTCCTCTTTTAGGATCACTTTGAATATCTCCATAATGGTGTTGACTCTATCCACCACATTGATAGGCCTCATCTCATTGATTGGTCTTTCATTAAAAAACTGAATAAATTTCTTGGCGATCTGGGAGTTCTTATTGCCCTCCTTGTTGGCAGATTGGATGAAGCCTTCATAATCCTTGATCACGATCTTCTATTTATTCATCAATGTTATGTGATCCTAGTTTTTCCTCATCTCATCGATAATCTCATCCTAGACCAGCTTCCTGGCTTGCAACAAAAACATATTTCCTTTTAGTTTTTCTTTTAGCTCAGCAACCTCTTGATTCACTGCTTGCAAATTTTTATTAATTATCTCAACATTCGTCATAGCAACCTCAAGCTGCTTTTACTTCTGATCTAGACTTTCATGAGCAACATCCAAATATTTTTGTACCTTCAGCTCCCCTTCTAAGAGTTGTAGCTCAGTAAGGGTCTTGGTGCATTGTTTAGTGGGGTTCTGAGGGTCATTGGGCACAATTACTGCACATACATGAGAGTTTATTTTTATTTGTAGTTCGACTACTTACTGCTTGAGGGCTACTATCTCATTATTACTTTCAATCAACTTCTTGGAAAATATCGCTTTTTCTCCTTCAACTTGAGAAATCTCTTGAGATTGCACATGCTCACTACCCGATATCTTCAGCGTGTGCCTTAGTTCCTGGATTTCGTTTTGATAATGATGAAGGAGAGCTTCCACTGCCATCCTATCCTCTAGATTCACTCCCAATTTTATGATTAGCTCCTTGAAACTCTCGTTTTGTATGTGTAGGTCCTGGAGTTAGCTCTTCCTTGCCTCAACCTATTCACAACCTTCTCTAACAACTTCCTGGATTTGATGATGGCCATTGCATTCTCATTGAGATCATTGTATAACATTTCCCCCACTTTCTTGTGGAAGTTTATTTTATCTAGTAATGGAACACTTGCTAGATCAAAAGAAACATCCAAATTTTTTAATTGAGAACCCGAAGGAAAAGATTGTGCCAATGGATGTTGTAATGAAAAATTCATTTGATTCCACTCTAATTCCATAGCAGCCAACAGTCTGGTGTGATAGGGTATTGATTGGGATTTCATTTTTTGTTGTATCTCCTTCCTGGCGTTCTTGTTTCTTTCTTCAATGACCTTTACAACAGGCCAACTTGACTCAGTAGTAGCATCCCCCTGAGCACTTAGAATTTTTACCTCTGAGGAGGATGAGGCTACCACTTGAGGTGGATCCTCCAAGATCACTTGGAAACCTGGCTTGTCTAGCCCTATTTCCACTAGCTTGGTTACACAATCTCCTTCTTCAAGGTCTTGAATTATTGACTTTTTATTTATATGTATGTCCTCCATCTCGGTATCCCCATCTTGGTCAAGGTCCTTTTTGGTGATTTTTCCATGGTCACTGGGGTCTCAATCTCCATTTCTTTATTCAGAGGTTATGAATCAAAATTAGTTTTGCATTCAATTTCAAGCCTCGGCTCATGTTCATCAGTTGAGGCTTTTATCTTTTCTCTCCTTCAGGAAATGACACCCTTGGGATCATAATGCCAGATATTTCCCTGATCAAAATCCATATTTTCGAGTAAGGCCTCAACTACTTTGAAGGCCTATCCTTGTATTCACAACAAAAGGCCCCATGGGCTTCCCCAATTTAAACATATATCCTTTCTTTACAGGAACGAAATGGAGTTGGTCTACATTGAGAATCTATCTAATGAACTCAATAGCAAAAAATTTTCATTGGCATGAACACATGTAGGTGGTATGGAGGAAGTGCACACTCATAGACCCTGATTTCTCTATAATTCTCATAAAGATACCAGTCCTGCACCTTGGTGTCTTTGCTAAGTTGGAGAAGCTCTTTTTTTTGGGGAACAATTCTAGGTGGAGAGACAACATGGATGATCCTATATGCAATGGCCATATAGGTTGATATGAATTGAGAGTAACCACCAACGTCTGGTCTTCTCCTTGCTGCAACATCCCAATCAAACACATAATTCCTTTGTTTTTTATGAGTAATCAATCAAGCTCATCAACGTGGGTGTACACGAACAAGTAGAATAGTAGTGAATACTATCATAAATAAGATGTGGTGGGAAAGTGATGTAGCTGAAAGCATATGGATGTAGATAGGTAGGTTGGGATGTCAAACAAACAACCATACTACATCATTTTGTGCAGAAATCCTAAGACAACTTTCTTGGTCATATTGGCATCGTCTTCCCCCAATAAACATGAAATTATAGATAGGATGATTTGAATGATTTCAATGAAGAGGGTGACTAGGAAGCTCTCAAGATGAGGTAGAGATTCAAAAACCTGGGACTAGGATCATTTTCAAGAAGGACTATTGTTCATTGGGTGGAAGGGTAACATAGTGATAGACTAGGGTGACATTGGTAAATGAATGCAACCCATAAGAGGTGGGGAAGAATAGGGCTTTATGGACCAATTCAGGGGTTATTTTAAGTATTTTGGCCTCATCAATGTATGTTGCAGTCATCCAGGAGATAAATTCAGGAAAATGATGTACAAAAGGCATGACTTGATATTATAAACCAGAGTCGACTACTTGGAAGGTGTCTTCCCCCCTTACATGATTTCCAAATAGGTCAAAACGAAGGTTGGCGAGGTGGTAGGCACAAGCCACTCGACAATTTGGGCCTCAGTGTCCATGAGGGGTTCGAGGCTGGAAGAGGACTTGAATTCATGTGTTTTCGAGGTTTTAGGTGTCGTATTATTCATTTTATGAGGAAATGCATGGTCGTGGATGGTAGGTTACGTGGTTTCCATAGGTGCATTTGAAAAAAATGTTGGGAGCATGTCTTTGGGTTGTCCGGGTGCTTGAACAGGGATCCCCTGTAGAAAATTGATAGGGAATTAGAGAGTGAATTTCACGAAAAGGAGGTAGGAATGTGTCACTTTATAGCAGGAAGGGAAACAATAGGATGACATGATGATGATGCCAGAATAGGGGAGACGTGTGGCATGACAGGGTTAGGGGAGTTATACAGGTGGATGGGAGTGGGGCCATTGAATTGCCTCTTACCGTAAATACCACACTCACTTGACAAAAGGTGCGAGTGGGTTGAACCACCTAGCATGTGTTCCCCACCGTACTTCAACGGGTTGGCCAAAGGATGGGTAAGTCCTGCACTCAACCCCCGGGATGGATCTAACCTGTTAGATCAATATTTGACTTTTAAACTCTGGGGGTTCATGCAAGTTATCTTCCATGCAAGTTGAGCCCTTTGATCTAATCCAGGAGCGTTGTTGGTTGGAAAGGAATGGTGATTAGCTTGGAAACTGCTCAACCTTTAACACATCATTATGCCTGTGTAAATTTGCTTGCCCGCCTTCTTTGCTACTCAGACAAGAGCTTGATGGGTATCATGTTACATTTTCGATTCTTCTACCTAAGCACTCAAATTCAACATTTATCCCTTAGTCATGCTTTAACCAAATTTTGATTTGTGAGGCCATACCGATGACCCTTTGTTTCCTTTTTGAAAATTTTAAAAGACTGATAACGTTGGCTCCAACTGGGGACAATGTATTGATGCAATGCACTGAGAACCTACAGCTTAACACTTTGCTCCTTAGGCATGGAGACATTTTAATGAAAACATTTTCTCAAACAAAAAGAAATAATAGAAAACTTGTTGTAGTGTTTTCTTCTCAAAGATGTACGAAAAGAACCCACTTCAGATTGTGGATGAAAATCAATCTCAACAATATAAATGGCTACTAAACATTGTATATTTGTAGCAACTGATAGAAACAAAACCTGCCAAAATTTTGATATATGCTACAATCATAGTTAAACAACAAAAAGAAATAGTAATAACTCCAATTGTCCAATGGAAACTAGATATACAAAGAAAAGTTTTATTATAACACCTGTGAAGGGAACAAATATATGTTACCAGTCCCCCCTATGGGATGGGTTCTTGGCTATCCTCAAACATCTTCATATTGTGTAGAGTCTCTCTCCTCTATAATGTATAAACCCAACAAAGTATGGTGTGTGACAATGAAAATAATTATAGTTACAACAATGAGTGCAACAATGAAAATAATCAAAAGTGAATAATGAATGGAAAACCCTTCTATTTATAACAAAATATTGAGTTATCCTCGAATAATGAGAAATAGTAAAATATTATTGATCCTAATCTTGGAATAACCACTTGAAATATTTTACTATATTTGGCTAGGAGGGAAAAAGTATTTAAAATTTTATTTAGAAATAATAAATAAATAAATGATTTATTTATCATCTCAAGGAATTGGTTAAGGAATAATAAATAGATAATGATTTATTTAATTATTCCTAATGGATTTAGTCAAATTTGACAAAGAATAATAATTAATTATTCTTAGAGAAAAGTAAGATAATTAATGATTTATCTGTTTATTTTTCATAATTGGGTCAAATATGACAAGGAATAATAATTGAACAATGGTTTAATTAATTATTCCTAGAATAAAATCAAATAAATAGTGATTTATTTAATTCTTATTCATGGGTTTAACTATAAATTACTTAACAAAGGTGGTTTATTAAGTATTTTTTCACAGTGAAATCAATTTTACTATGGTAAAATTGGCTTTACATGGTGTACTTCGATCCATCTTGTAAATTAGGTTAGATGATAAATTTTTTGGTGATAACATATTGCCCCCCAATGTACGAGTGTTAGGAGCAAAACGCATGACCGAAGTATGTCCTAAAGGTACAATCACTATACAACAAAGGGGAGTTAAAGAGAGAGAGAGGGACCAGTAAAGCTGAAGTGAAAGAGGATAGGGACAAAGGGGGCGAGATTAATGCAAGTATCCTTTTATGTTGTGGTACGGGACCTCAATGAGGTGGGGGAGGCATACCCATAACCGCAAAGATAACTTAGTACAAAAATAATGGTGCACCCAAAAACATAAAATTGAGCAATGA
Organism: Pinus taeda; assembly: GCA_000404065.3. NCBI lineage: Eukaryota > Viridiplantae > Streptophyta > Pinopsida > Pinales > Pinaceae > Pinus > Pinus taeda. The sequence goes on from APFE030752277.1 coordinate 38,589, forward strand.
AGTACATGTTGAATGGTACATGACATGCTAGCATAACAAAGCCAAAAAATAATACAATGTTTCCCATATATATAATGCACCTGGGAAAAACATGAGCCAGGACTAAAATGAAATAATATCTAAGTACATGAGATACAAAGGCCCTTCCCTCAAGAAATGGGTGGGAGGGAGGGTAAAACAATTGAAGAAGCCCTGTTGAACAAGGAAGGGCTCTGCAAAACTGAATGGGTCATTTGAAGGAGACATGCATGAGATGAACACTGCGCTCGGTAGGAACCAAACCCATAAATTCTATGGAATGACATCTGAGGCTGTATCATAATAGCAATGCATCAGGGCATGTGGGGGGCTACCTGAAGTGCCAACCCTACACGAGGTCTGAAACATATCACACACACCTGGGACTCACTGGTACAATTTGTTGCATCACTGGACCATCAAGTGTATGAATCACGAACATGAAATGACCAAGTCAAAGGGAAATAATGAGTACATCTTCTCGATCCAAGGCACTAAACAAGCATGGAAGTTGGAGCCAAGATACACTACCCTCTAGGTCGTTCTTATGAAATAAATAAGCTGATGTCCAAAGAGTGAGGCTCGCAATAGATGAGACAATGAGGATCCTCAACTAAGGCATGAGGGAAAATAGTAATGTGACTGATGGAATGACACCAGGGATAATGGGGAAAAGTGGGACTAAGGGAAAAACATACGACTTCCCTTATCAGAGCATAAAGTGCATGGTTGACCTGGTAACGACTGACTCAACTCTGGAGGGGATGGGGATAGTATGACTGGAGGTCAAAATGAGCAACACATGATGAACGGTATGAAAATATAGATAGAATATTGTGACATGATATAATGGAATGCGAAATAGACTCCATGAATGCAAGGGTGACTCATCAGGGATGCTCTGAACAAGGGTGACTCAATGACGCTGCCACACAGAATAGGCCTGGTAGGGACCATCAAATCATGAGTAAATGATGGTTTCTCATGATGAAAATCGACACATGGTATGAAAAGTATTAAGAGGAGGTGGAACTTAAAGTAAAAGGGTCACTTTATGAAGAAATTCTATTTTGAGAGGTGACGAAGTGTCCTTTCTTGGAAAAATGACTTCGCGATGAAGTGTCGAATCATAACAAACCGAGGAAGACACATTATAGAGCTCGATGAGATATTTCCAACAGTGCTAACAGTTCATAAAATTGAGCTATGGATTGGTCGCAATGGGTGATAGAAAAGTTATGGATTTTTCTATGAAAGGACGTTTTCCCTCCAATTTGGATTCATTTGCTAAGTCAGTTGTGGTGAATTTGGAGAGGAGGAAAAGGCCCTAAATCTTGGGGAGATTGTAGAGGAAAAACCGATCGCCGGAATCAGGATCGGTTACTTTCAGGAAAGTGGCCTTACTTGTCTAAAGATGGCCTTAATACCTCTTGGAACGATGGTTCCTGGTGAAGAATTAAGGGAAGAGGAAAACGAGAATGAACTACTAGAGGAGGTCTAGAATCATCCTCACCCACTAAGTCAGACATGGGGACTATGTGGACATAGAGTAGAGTATTTGAAGACATGGTATCAAACATCTACAATATGTGATGTTTATATGGCTTGCTGGAGAGGCCGTTATGACAAACTATCCAAGTGATGGGAGGATAATCGACCATACCTAGATCCAGTGGGATCTATGCTGAGACTTGAGAAGATGGCCAAGGGAAAAACATCATGCCCCCAAGCATGGGATACATCCCACAAGCATATGCAATGGAGGGGATTGATCTGGTATGCAAAGGTGGGAATTATGCCCCCTAGCAGGAGGAGTTTGTGGAGCATCTTTATGTTCTGAGTACTTGAAAAAGGGATTCAAGCATTTTGGCCCAACTTGGCATGAGATACTCTAAAGGATGATAAGGAGATGTAGGTGCCTATGTGCCCCCCCAGTATACTATGGGCGTACTGGATGTATCTAGAGCTATGGGCTACAAACTCTTATATGACACATAATATGATTATGCATTTTATATGACGATGATGGTTCACCATGTGTTGTGTTTATGGTTGCCTTCTATGGTATGCATATGATAAATTCCAATCTAGAATGTTTTTTGCAATGGAATCTACATAGTTATTTTTGGATCTAGGAACATCACTGAATGTGATGGTTTCAAATTTGCGTACCTGTTGTAGCATTTTTTGATTTTGATAAGTTAGAATAAATTAGATAAAAAAATGAAAATGTATATACAAAATGTTAAGATAGGATATGGACAAAAATAATATTGAGTAAAAAATGATAGGAAATTTTTTGAATAAATATGTCCATATCAAAGAAAATGTTAGAATAGATGCCCTAAAAAAATAAAGGCAAAATAAAATGCTAGGTTAGACAGAAAAGAAAATAGAAATAAGACATGAAAGTGTGCGAGTTTAAATGCCACTACTATTTACTTTTATGCATAATAATGATTATGTGCAACTTGTTATTCATGTCACAATCCATGGTAATCAAACTATTTAATCTTGATTATTTCATGCTTTGAATTTTATGTTTATAGATCAGAGAATAAAATCTGACCAAATAGTTTAATCTTGGTAGATCATAATTAGGTAAAGAAAATAAAAGGAGCTCATAAGCTTAATCTGAGCCCTTGGATGATATAAGGTTAGAAATAGAGTTAGATTGTTTATAAAAAAAAATGTTGAGTTGCTAGTTTAAATACACTTTAAAAGAATAAGTAAAATGTTAGGAATAGAAGGGTAGGTAGAAATTGAAGCTTTGAAATGTTCAAATGGTTATTTCCTAAAGTGTAATATTGCATTGCATAATTCATAATAGAATGAACCATTGGGCAAAAGCAAAGGGCGATGTGCGATGTGCGATGTACGATAACGCTATCAACCGTTGGATGACTGCGGATTCCTGACCTAGGATCTTATCGCATTGCATCACTCTTAAGGGAATGAAACATCAGGCTTAAGAAAATGCTATATGCGATATTCTATCCCTTTATTCACTAAATCACCCAGACCCACATCTGCCTATCATATCCTTTATAACCATTCATTCTCGGCTATTACGATAAACATCCGTTAAACTCTGCTCCACGTAAATTCATTTAGCCTATGCCCGATTAATTTTAAATCCATCATTAACCTTCAATAATCCCTTACCGCCAATTCTTAAAGTGCTGGGCCCCTCCCTAAGCCCATGCTCTATCGTCTGCTCGCTTATCTTGCCCAACTGCCGTTATATCAACTCCCGTCTAATCCGACGCTCCACATCTATATCGGCCATGCCCGATGCCCGAACAATACTCGTCCGATAAAGCGGTCTTCACCGACCCTCCTGAGGCTACATGTCACGCTATAAAGTATATCGGATGAGCCCTCTTTAAAACCACCTTCGCCTCATAAGCAGTGTGACGACCCTTTAAAACTGCCTCCTCGCCAACCTAATAAACCGCTGATTATTCAAACATTCGCGCCATATTAAAACTTGCTCGTTACACTTTAAAAACCCTGAAAACTCGTGTTTTCGTGCCTTAGGCCCATTTCATAGTTTAAACCATTAAAATCCTTTAGTGCTACCTTGAACCTCTGAGATGCCATTTGAACTCCAATTATGTTCAGGACGCTACCACAACTCCTTCCTTAGGTGTCCCTGTGTAAACAAAGCCATCAATCACCTTCCTCCTAAACCTGTGTTTTCTTAACTATTGTTGTGTTTTACAGGTATTCAGCCAAAGACTTAAGCATTAGATAGACAACTCTGATATTAGTCCTAGAGTCTACTTATTCTAAGACTCAACAAGAAAACCGTTAAAAAGTCTATATTCAAAGAAGAAGACCATTACACAAGGAATACAGAAGAAGACAACTATGCAGAGCCTTGACTATTAAAACAAAGGATCAGTGATACAACACTCATAATAAAAACACTCAGGGATTCTTTCTTCACCCCAGATGAAATCAAGCATATATTTCAGGTAAAGCCCTCTTTTACTAAATACACCGAGATGGATGAAATTTACAAAGGATAACAAGAATTTCTATCCCAGATATGAAATGTTGGGAAGAATTAACAGATTTACTTAATTAAGGATAATTGAATAGCATTCAACTTTTGAAGGAACAATAAACTAGCTTCAACCTCCTTTCAACTTTTTTAGTGATATGTCATTAAACAACACAGCACTAAAGTAGTGCCAGATCATTATATTGTTTTATTTTTGATTGTGCAAATAATCTATTTTTAAAAGCAGCTTAGGATATTTTTCATCCTACTGTTGTATAAATGACTCTCTTCATGAGTTATCAAGGGTTGCACCCTTGATGAAGCATTTCTAGACATTTGATGTACTTGAGTTTTCTGGAACCTCAATATGAAGCAAAGGATTCTGAATTCTGTTTTTCACAGTTTGTGTTTCATGTAAGTTTTTCCAGTATTACTAATTATGTTTTTCTTCATATTCTTATGACTTTACAGAGATAACTAGGTAGGAATAATTGTGTCTCAATCTATTCCTATAAGCTTTCTGAAGTGATAATCATTAAAGAGAATGGATTAATGGACTGTCTGTTTAATTAATCCCCTATGAATCAATAAATCATCAGCATCTCATTGTAAGAATAAGCATATTCTCTTGAACCTTCTGAACATCGGTCAGAGGTTTTCATACTTATGATTATGCAATTATCTATCTGACAATTGTGATAATCATATTATTTTTGTTTTCTGCTCACCACTATTCAAGCTTTATCACTGTTTGAAATTTTATAGCAGCCCTTTGCTGAGATATTGATATTATTCAAAGGGTTAGGTATATCAATTCTATATTTGTTTTATTCATTGATCTCCCAAATCAAAACAAAAACCCCCAAAACATTTATCTTAGATGCTCTGGCATAATAGCTGACCATTATTATCTTAGAGATATAACATTTAATTGGCACCGTTGCTGGGGACTTGAATTCCATTAATTTTTCCTGGGGCAACGATATGTATTCTATTCCTTTAAGGTGATTAAAGGTCTAGAAAGGTTAAAATCCTTCACTTGGCGACTCCACTTTGTCAAACTAGCACCTTTTAAGCACACCAAAACTCGTTCAGAGGGTAACCTAGTTGATCCTTTGTCAGATACTGAAAAAAATATGAGAAAAGCCAGTTCAAAAAGGGGACATCAACCCTCTTCTTCTTCTTCTTCTTTAGTCTTATATTCTGAAGATTTACCATCATTTGATCCTTATAGTAACATTCCATCTAGTCCAAATTCCTCTCACCTATCACCTAGGGTTGCTGAACTCTTGAGGAGAGGAGTTGATTTTAAATCAGCATTCCTCATTCATTCATTTGAAACTCATCCAAAACCCTCACTACCACCAGGATCTCCTAAAAATGAATATGACTTGGGTGTTAATTTACCATAATATAAAACAATAGATTTCATATCCCCTACCACTTATTCATTTCCTCCCACTTTTGGAAAACATGAAGCTTCTACTTTTGAACAACCCGAAGAGACCTTCTCAGTGTATTCAAATCCACTCTTTGAAACAAAGGAAGGTATTCATCCACAGGTCCAAAATTTAGTTCTTAGGACTCCTTTGAAATCACTTAAGAGATCCCCTCCTTCTTCACCCCCAACTAGTTCTTCAACCCCTCAATCACCTTATTCAACTTCTTCTTCATCTTCTTCAACTTCTACATCCACACAAACACCTCATACACTACCTCCCACTATGGATTTCCAACCTATTTTACAGGCTAGATATGCAGCTTTAGTATTACCTCCTAATCTCGATGCATTCCCAGTTGGATACTTGAAATACCTTCCCAGGTATAATGGAGAGACCGGTCCTTCTGCTGAAGACCATCTTCAACCCTTTTTAGACTTTGTAGATAACATGAATATTGAATGAGAAAATGTTTACATGAGGTTGTTTGTACAATCGCTTGAAGGAAATGTAAGAATTTGGTTTAGGCAGTTACCTGTAAATACCATTAGAAATTGGGAAGAGCTTACAACTATATTTAAAAACCAATGGGGTGTGAAAAAGGATCCTCTTTACTTTCTTACTGAGTCTGATGAACTTAAAATAAATTTTGGTGAACCTGTATCAGAATTTATCAAAAAATTCAATGAGCTTTATCATAAAATGCCCCCTGATTGTAAACCCCCTGTAGCAGCAGCAAAGTCTAGATTTTCTAAAGCCTTTGATGATGATTTTGCTGTTATGCTAAGAGAGAGAACTTCAAGAACTCTTGAAGATATGCAAACAAATGCTATTGAGGTAGAATCAAATAGGGCTGCTTCAACTACTTTGAAAGCTAAAGAGGAAAAGGCCCAATGAAAACTCAAATCGACACCAGAGGCTTCTAGTTCCTCTAAGACTAAAACTGAAGATTCTAAAAAAGATGAAATAAATTCTCTTCTTAGAAATATATCTAATAGAATTACCAAGATTGAGACTCAACCTAGGAAAACTCAACAAACAGTTTCTAGACCCCAAAATCAAAATCAAGGTTAGTGTCAAAGAAATCCACCATTACAAATTCTTCAGAGACCTAGTAATGATCAACAGGTTCCTACTCCTTTATTGATAGATGATCAACAATCTGATGATAATACTATGACCATCACTAAAGATATAAATAATTTGGATACTTCCTCTGATCAAACAATTATTATTCCTCTTACACAACAAAATCAGGTTCAAGAAGATCAAGAATCTTCACAGGTTTCTAAATACCATGCCTTCTTTGAATTTTTAATTGCAGAGTTGAACAAAAGATATGACCTTAGGCCTAGGCCTGGCCTTGGAAGACCTCCTAAGGAAACTCCAGTTATTGAACCTCGTGCCAAAGCTGCTCAAACTAAAACAACTTTTATTCGACCATTAGAATAGCCAATTGATATTCCTCAAAATGACAAAAATGCATTGACTACTTTTGATGTTGAAAAAGAGTTAGAAAGAGTTAAAATTCCAATTCCTCTTTTAGAACTTTCTAAAAACACCGAGTATAAAAATCAGGTCTCCAAATGGATACAAAATACCTCGGTTGATGCTGAAGGTGATATCATTTGTTTGCAAGATGAAAAAATAGCAGTTGTTTTTGGCCCAAGCTCAGATATGATAGATGAAGTAGTGCCTCCTTTCTATGTAACTCTTAAGACAAATGATTCCATGTTGTATAATTGTATGCTTGATTCTGGAGCCTCACATAACCTCATGCCAAAAACTATCATGGATCATTTGAAACTTGACATAACTAGATCCTATCATGACTTATACACCTTTGATTCTAAAAGGGTGCCTTGCTTAGGATTGATTAAGGATTTAGTAGTCACCCTTGCCCAAATTTGAGTGAAAAGTATAGTACTTGATATAGTTGCCACAAATATCCCTCCCAAATTTGGAATGCTCCTTTCAAGGTCTTGTTGTGCCAAATTAGGGGGAACTCTTTAGATGGATATGTCTTATGCTACTATTCTAGTTTATGGGGCAGAAGAACTAAGATTATATAGGGAGGTAAGATTTGTGCACACTTTTTGTAAAGCAGAACAACCAAGGAACCATCCCATTTATGCAATTGACCAAGATTTTGGTTGCTTTCAAATCTCTTCAAACCAAGTGCATGAAACTCAAGTTAAAATTGAAGATGTAATTGAAAGTCTAGTACCAAATAAAATTGATATATGGAAACTATTCTTTGATGGATCCTATACAAAAGATGGATCAGGAGCTGGAGTAGTTTTAATATCACTAGAAAAAGAAAACGTTACCCAATCATGTAAGCTCAACTTCGAAGTTACAAATAATGTGGCTGAATATGAAGATTTCCTTTTAGGATTGAAACTATCCAAAAGCTTAAAGGTTTGAAACTTAAGTGTTTTTACTGATTTAGACCTTATTTTCAAACAAGTGAGAAGTATTTGCCAGAATAAACATCCTAGACTTAGGTCTTACTGAAATGAAGTATGGGATTTAGTTGAAAACTTCTTTGATGCCTTTAATTTGACTTATATTATGAGAGATCAGAATATTCATGCAGATGCCTTAGTTGTTTCTACTAGTTCATTTAAAATTCCTGATCAAAATAATGTACTCTACCAAATACAAGTCAAATATAAACCATCTATCCCTGACAATCTGGAACACTGGCAGATATTTGAAGATGATGAACACTTGGAATCTTTTCTGCAACTTGTAGATCAATTTTCTCTTCTACAAATTGATGAATATAGTTCCGAAATAAATGAAAATACAAGTGAGAATGATACTTCAGATTTCAGTTCAAAAATTGTTGATCATAATATTATTCAATTGTCTAACAATTTTATTTCAAAAGGCTTGATACCTTTAGAAAAATTGTTTGATCAAAATGATGTTCTCCGATATCCTCAGTCCATTTCTTCGGAAGGGGATATAGAAGAAATTAACATTGGAACAAATGATGATGTCAAAAGCATCAAAATCTATGCAACTCTAGACCTTGAGATTAAAACTTAATATATTAAGTTACTTCAAAATTATAAGGATGTTTTTGCTTGGACCTATGCTGATCTAAAAACTTATAGTACTTCATTAATACAACATAAGATCCCTTTGAAGCTAGAAGTAGTCCCTTATCAACAAAAACTTAGGAGGATTAATCCAGCCCTTCTACCAACTATCGAAAGGGAAATTAAGAAAATTCTAGATGCCAGATCATCCTCCCTCTTAGATATTCTAACTGGGTTGCAAATTTAGTCCCAGTTAGGAAAAAGAATGGAGAAATCAGGCTTTTTGTGGGCTTTAGAAATTTGAACAAAGCATCATTAAAAGATAATTACCCTTTGCCCAAGATGGACCATTTACTTCAAATGGTTTCAGGAGCACAAAGACTTTCTATGCTTGATGGTTTTTCAGGTTATAATAAGGTGAATGTTGATCCAGCAAATAGGGAAAAGACAACCTTCACTACACCCTGGGGTACATTTATGTACGCTACAATGCCATTTGGCTTATCATATGCGGGAGCAACATTTCAAAGGGCTATGGATGTAGCTTTCATGGGTTAGGTAAATATATTTGTAGTTATTTATCTTGATGACATTACTGTTTTTTCTAAATATGATCATAAACATCTAAAGCACTTGAACAAGGTTTCTGATAGGTGTGGGAAATTTGGGATATCATTGAACCCTAAAAAGTCTTTGTTTGCTATCAAAGAAGGAAAAATATTAGGCCATATAATCTCAAAGGAAGGAGTGGTAATTGATCCTAAACGTGTGTCTGCCATTGAAACATTGACCTTACCTAGAAAAAAGAAAGAAATTCAAGCTTTTCTGGGTAAGATTAATTTTTTAAGGAGATTCATCTCGAATTATGCAGTGATTGTAAAAGGTATAACTGACATGCTCCGAAAGGATCATGAAGTTAAATGGAATGACTCTTCCAGGCATGCATTTGATTAGATCAAGAAAGCTATCTCTGAAGCTCCCACCTTGGCCAACCCTGATTATACTAAACCATTCAGTATCTTTTCTTTTGCCTCAGAAACAACCCTTGCTACTGTTCTATTACAAAAGAATGAAGATTCCCATGACTAGCCCATAACCTTTTTCAATAAGGTTATGAGAGATTCCGAGCTTAAGTATGACATAATTGAGAAGCAAGCCTATGCTCTCATTCAAGCCCTGAAATATTTCAGGATGTATGTCCTACATTCACCTATTACTTCTTATGTTCCTAATGGTGCTGTAAAAATTGTTTTAACTCAACCTAACACTGATGGGAAAAGAGGTAGGTGGATCACTCAAATCCTTGAGTTTGATCTAACTATCAAAACTACAAAGCTAGAAAAAGGCCAGGGATTAGCCAAACTTCTAGCAGAATCCAATTGAAAAGTGCTTGGAATCAATTCTATTTTAGAAGTGCAAGGGAAGAATCCACAAGAACCTTCTATCCTAGTACAAGAGAAGAATCCACAAGAACCTTCTCTTCAACCTGAATAAAATAATCCAGAAGAACCTTTACCTTCAGATTAGATTAACTCTTTACATATTGACGACAAATTTCTATTGTCAGATTGCTATAAAGACACTGTAAATTTTCAACTCCATTTTGAATGCCCAACATCATTTTCCAAAGCCCAGTGTAAAAGTATTAAATTGAAAGCAGTCAAGTATTGCATCATAAATGCAAATTTGTACTGGAAAGATCCACTAAATATTTTTTAATTATGTTCAACAGAATCAGAAACTGAAGGAATCATTGATCAGTTTCATGCAGGATTTTGTGGAGGAAATTATGCTTGGAGAGAAAAAACATACAAGATATTAAGGGCAGGATTTTATTGGCCAACATTGTTCTTGCAAGTGGGGGCAAAGGTCAGAAGTTGTTTTCCTTGTCAGATGTTTGCTGGTAAGAGAAACTAGCAGCTCTTCCACTAGTACCACCAATAATCTCAGCACCTTTCCTTCAATGGGGATTAGATTTTATTGGAGAAATCCATCCCACTTCAAGTAATCAGCACAGATGGATACTCACAACAACATACTACTTCACTAAATGGGTGGAATCGATTCCAGTAAGAAACGCTATTGGTTCAGTAGTAATTAAGTTCATTGAAGAAAATATCTTATCTAGGTTTGGTTGCCTAACTCAAATTGTCACATATAAGGCAACATCATTCTCCAGTGTTAAAATGATTGAGTTTTGCCAGAAATATCAGATTCTATTACATCATTCAACTCCATACTACCCTCAAGGTAATGGCCTTGCAGAATCCTCAAATAAAAGTCTAGTAAAGGTAATAAAAAAGACCCTAGCATATCATAAAAAGAGTTGGGGCTCTCATTTAGTTTATGTAGTATGGGAAAACAGAATAACTCCCAAAAGATCTACTGGTAAATCTCCTTTTCAGTTAGTCTATGGGAAAGATGTAATTTTCCCCACCAATTTGGCTTTCCCAGTTTTAAAATTATTGCAAGCCTCAATAGATGAACCTGATGATTTTTCAAGAAGGATAAATTAGATTATTGAACTAAATCAAAACAAAAATGAAGTTCAATACAAATTGAAGAAATATCAGAATAAGATGAAAAGCCTGTTTGATAGAAGAGCCATGGGAAGGGACTTCAGAGAAGGTGACCTAGTTCTAATATGGGACTTCAGGAGGGAAGAAAAGGGAAAGCATGGTAAGTTTGACAACCTATGGTTTGGTCCATTATCAATTGATGAAGTAAAGGGTAACAACACCTTTGTGCTGCAAAATCTTTATGGACAATATTCCACTTATCCTGTAAATGGAAGGTTTCTCAAACATTTCATTCAGTACTAAGAAGTTGAGATGCATTTCACTCTAAATATTCCAGTTTCTTTTATTTTTAAGCTGTCAGTGAGATTTTTTACAGCAAAGACTCCAGAGCCCGAGAATAAGGCACATGGATTTGCAGGTTCTATGCATTCTACAGGAGAAAGAAGTCCCCAGTTGGAGCCGATGTTGTAGCATTTTTTGGTTTTGTTAAGTTGGAATAAATTAGACAAAAAATGAAAATGTATATACAAAATGTTAAGATAGGATATGGACAAAAAGAATATTGAGTAAAAAATGTTAGGAAATTTCTTGAATAAATATGTCCATATCAAAGAAAATATTAGGGTAGATGCCCTAAAAAAATAAAGCCAAAATAAAATGCTAGGTTAGACAGAAAAGAAAACATAAATAAAACATGAAAGTGTGTGAGTCTAAATGCCACTACTATTTACTTTTATGCATAATAATGATTGTGTGCAACTTGATATTCATGCCACAATCCATGGTAATCAAATTGTTTAATCTTGGTTATTCCATGCTTTGAATTTTATGTTTATAGATCAGAGAATAAAATCTGACCAAACAATTTAATCTTGGAAGTGTTGGAAATATACTGAGAGGGGGGGGGGGGGGGGGTGGGTGAATCAGTATTATAAAATCACTAACCTTTTCATTTCCATAATCAGATTCATATATGCTACTTTAGTTAAGGCAACCCGGGTGTACACATAACTGTGTTTAATGCAACTAGCATATATCCAATAAACTTATGATTCAGTTAATGTTGATCTTTAATCAGTGCATCAGAACTTCATTAACCATATAAACAGTAAACAGGTGCAATAAAACAGAACAGATCATCACACATAAGAAACACACATGAACACCATGATATAAGGTGGAAACCCAATGCGGGACATAAACCACCTGTTGCCATCTTCCTTTAATATAAGAAAAACCTATTTACAATCTTGTACTGGTGCAAATTCATACCAGTACGCAGGCACCCACCTGCAAAAGGCTACAACCTTCTCTCGTTCTCCAACTACTACTGGAAGGGAGCTACAACCCCCTGGCTCTTGTGCTAACTAATATGTTTACTAGTACATAGGCGCCGACCTACTGGAGGCTCCACCCTTCACTCATTTTCCAGCTGCTACTAGAAGGGAGCTCCAACCCCTTGGCTCTTGTACTAGCCGATATGTTTACCAGTACGTAGGTGCCGACCTATAGAAGGATATGACCTTCTCTCTTCCTCCAGGGACCACGTTTCATAAATTTTCATACTGGATACTGCTGAAGCACAACACCATAATCTGAAGGCCACGTTTCATCCAATTTTCATGTTGGACCCATCAACAACATTGAAGCACAAAATTAATCACCACTGCAATACACCCATCAACTACACCTGCATCATCAATCTCTGAATCACCCAACACTAAAACACTGAAACCCTGTCAACAAAACATAGTCACCAGAACACAGAGCAGACCACAGAATTCTGCAACAACAACCAGATCCAACTGCAACTTCAAATATCATACTTCATATTGTATACACTACTATGATGAGCTGAACTAGAGTGTATATGCGCTTTTACCAAAGTGAACCCGCGTATAGATCTGAAAATATTTACTCATAACTTTTCAGCTATTCCAGACATCAGTCATACCCATATCATAACATTTAATAATAAAACATGCGTGAATAATTCAGATCTAGTCTATCCAATAATACCTTCCAAGCCTTATGATCCCGATCTATCATCCATCATTAAGCGCATAGCTGCATCCTTGGTTCAGATCAAACAAAGCATCACAAACCCATAACCAACATACTAGATCTCACACTTCATCACATATTCATCACTTGCAGACTTGCACTTTGGCCTAATGACCTTCTTCTCCTTATATAGGTTTAGGCTTCTCTCAATACCATGGTCCAAAAGCACGTAGGACTGATACCTTGGACCCAATACCTAGGGTCAATACCTTGGACCAAATACCATGGATCAATACCAAAATACCATGGACCAAATACCACGGACCAAAACTTAGTTTTCCAACATGTACGAGCGTTTCCTTCTGTGAAAGTGCGTGTGTATGTTATACGTGCCTTTGTATATAGTGAACCTGCGTGTATACACGACTTGCTTAATGGTGAACTTGCGTATACATTTTCGTATACGCGACTTTGTATACAGTGAACCTGCATGTATATGGGGCTTGGTCAATGGTGAACCTGCGTATACCTTTCTTTCTTCATTCTTGCTGTTTACCTGCTATACTATGATCTTTCATCTCAGAGAGTTGCCATCAAGGACAACACTTGTGTCATACCTATATCATAATTCCAACAGGCAGATCATAGTTAGGGAGAGAAAATAAAAGGAGCTCATACGATTAATCTGAGCCCTTGGATGATATAAGGTTAGAAATAGAGTTAGATTGTTTATAAAAAGAAATTTTGAGTTGCTAGTTTAAAAGCACTCCAAAAGAATAAGTAAAATGTTAGGAATAGAAGGGTAGGTAGAAATTGAAGCTTTGAAATGTTCAAATGGTTATTTCCTAAAGTGTAATATCGCATCGCATAATTCATAATAGAATGAACCATTGGGTGGAAGCAAAGAGCGATGTGTGACGTGTGATAACACTGTCAACCATTGGATGGCTGCAGATTCCTGACCGTAGGATCTTATCGCATCACATTGATCTTAAGGGAATGAAATATCAGGCTTAAGAAAATGTGATATGCGATATTCTATCCCTTTATTCACTAAATCACCCGGACCCACATCCGCCTATCATATCCTTTATAACCTTTCACTCCCCGCTATTGTGATAAACACTTGTTAGCCTCTGCTCCACGTAATTTCATTTAGCCTCTGCTCGATTAATGTTAAACCCATCATTAACCTTCAATAATCCCTTACCGCCAATGCTTAAAGCATTGGGTCCCTCCCAAAGTCCATGCTCTATCGCACGCTCACTTCCCTCACTTGACTACCGTTAGATCAACTCCTGTCTAATTCAACACTCCACATCTATATCGGCCACGCCCGATGCCCGAACAATACCCGTCTGATAAAGTGGTTTTCCTCGACCCTCTGAGGCTACATGTCACGCTGTAAACTATATCAGGTGAGCCCTCTTCAAAACCACCTTCGCCTCATAAGCAATGTGATGATCCTTTAAAACCGCCTCCTCGCCAACCTGATAAACTGCCGATTATTCAAACATTCGTGCCATATTAAAACTTTCCCGTTACACTTTAAAAGCCCCGAAAAATCTCGTTTTCATGCCTTATGCCCGTTTCATAGTTTAAACCATTAAAATCCTTTAGCGCTACCGTGAACCTCTACGATGCCATTTGACCTCCAATTACGTTTAGGACGCTACCACAACTCCTTCCTCAGGCGTACCTGTGTAAACAAAGCCATCAATTGCCTTCCTCCTGAACCTGTGTTTTCTTAACTATTGTTGTGTTTTATAGGTAATCAGCCAAAGACTTAAGCATTGGATAGACAACTCTAATATCAGTCCCAGAGTTTGTTTATTCTAAGAATCAATAAGAAAACTGTTAAAAAGTCTATATTCAGAGAAGAAGACCATTACACAAGGAATAGAGAAGAAGACAACTATGCAGAGCCTTGACTATTAAAACAAAGGATCAATGATACAACTCTCATAATAAAAACACTCAGGGATTCTTTCTTCATCTCGGATGAAATCAAGCATATATTTTAGGTAAAGCCCTCTTTTACGAAATACACTGAGATGGATGAAACTTACAAAGGATAACAAGAATTTCTTTCCCAGATAAGAAATGTTGGGAAGAATTAACGGATTTACTTAACTAAGGATAATTGAATAGCATTCAACTTTTAAAGGAACAATTAGCTAGCTTCAACCTCCTTCCAACTTTTTCAGTGATATGTCGTCAAACAACACAACACTAAACTAGTGCCAGATCATTAGATAGTTTTATTTTTGATTGTGCAAATAATCTATTTTTAAAATAATTTTAGGATATTTTTCGTCCTATTGTTGTATAAATAACTCTCTTCACGAGTTATCAAGGGTTGCACCCTTGATGAAGCATATTCTAGACATTTGATGTACTTGAGTTTTCTAGAACCTCAATACGAAGCAAAGCATTCTGAATTCTGTTTTACACAGTCTGTGTTTCATGTATGTTTTTCGAATATTACTCATTACGTTTTTCTTCATATTCTTATGACTTTACAGAGATAACTAGGTAGGAATAATTGTGTCTCAATCTATTCCTATAAGCTTTCTGAAGTGATAATCATTAAAGAGAATGGATTAATGGATTGTATGTTTAATTAATTCCTTTTGAATCAATAAATCATCAACATCTCATTGTAAGCATAAGAATATTCTCTTGAACCTCCTGATCATCGGTCAGAGGTTTTCATACCTATGATTATGTAATTATCTATCTGACAATTGTGATAATCATTTTATTTTTGTTTTCTACTCACCACTATTCAACCTTTATCACTGTGTGAAATTTTATAGCATCCCTTTACTGAGATATTGATATTATTCAAAGGGTTAGGTATATCAGTTCTATATTTGTTTATTCATTGGTCACCCAAATCAAAGCAAAAACCCCCAAAACATTTATCTTAGATGCTTAGGCATAATAGCTAACCATTATTATCTCAGAGGTATGACAGTACCAACAACTTAAGTCGTAGATATTTTCTAAATAGGACTTGGTTATGCACATGATACACACCATTCAATTGCATGACAAGTAGGAAGGAATCTAAATGAGCACGAGCATGAAGATGAAGGATGTGATGAGCAAGGGCATCAACTAGAAAAACTATCACTGCATCATATTTGGCCTAGTTATTGGTGGAAGATCTAATGCACATGTCATTTGAAGGGACTAACGTATGCAAGGGGGTAAAAATGGCCGAGGTTGGATTCCTGGATAAGTGATTCACACCATCGGTGTGACCGATATACGGTGTGGATGATGGATCCATCTGAAAGGTGCAAAAACCAATAGATGAGATGATGCAATCTACGTAACTTCATGGCAGAAATAAAGACATGAAAATCAAAGGGATATTCTATGAGCAACATTTATTTAGGTAGAGTGAGCTAGGATAATTAGGAAGGAAGTGGCCTTCAGATGCCTCTAAAAAAATGCCCCCTTACCTAAGTGCAAGGGTAATTAGCGGTAGACATAGCTTCCATGATGTCCTCGTCAGAATGGAAGATGGGCGGACGGAAGGAAGACTGACTACATGATGTGGCGGCATTACCTGGTCCATCAACCTGAGAAATAAGGTTCACATATGCATCATCTTGAATGGGAGACGACGAGTTGGTAGATGGAGGATATATAGATGTTGAGACCTGGGATTCAGTTGAAAGAGGTTCGATAGAAGTGTGCACAAAAACCTAAAAAAGTTTTCCTGTGAGGAACTCAAGGATGATGACAGGTAAAGGCTATGGTCTGTGGTGTCTGCCATCTTGACATCAAGGGGAGGGATCACGATGGTGGGACTAGAGTCCCCTTGTTCTGGTTTACTAGGGGTACCAAAATCCACAGGTATAGGAGTAGGTGTTCCACTACGAGTGGCCTTGTATTCACGAAGCGCTTCAAGGAAATCACAAAATTCATCGAGACAAGGGAAAAAATGGGAATAGTGACCATGATGATCATACAGGGCACAAGGGTGGTTTGTGTGCAACGTTTTAAGTTTCTTGGGTGGACTTGGTAAGTTAACATGGAATTCAAGGATATTTGACTTAGGGAACATTTCATGAACCAAAGGTTTAAGATGAGGAAGTTCAGGACAATTATTTGTGACGTTCCCAACAACTTGTTGTAGCGAGCTTCGTTTGGAGCCTCCCTACCAAGTTTTCGCAACACCTTGTCTTGCTTCATCAAGTACACAAGCTTCAATGTTTCTCTTGCACATAGGTAACCCGTCGATTACAGCTTGATGCTTTCCCCTCACAGGTTGTTCATCTGGACTTGGTACAGGTGCAGGCTAAGCAACTCCCCCAATAAATTGTGCATTTCTAGAGGGCAACTAGCCTTCTCTCTAGAAATTGCATTATCCTATCTGGCAGCCTGCTCGGCTCCAGAATTACGCAATTCTACAAGCCAACCCTCACAGTGAAAATTGCAAAATTTTCCCCAAAAGGCCTGCTCAGCCCAAAATTTGCTCAAATCTTTTGGGTAGCCAGCCTAGCTCCCAGCTAGAAATGCACATTTCCTTCAAGCAGTTGAGCAGATTCATGCATAAGCAGTTGGGTTGATCAGTTCCACCCGGGACCAAGGAAACTTGACTTGCATGCATGGCTTTCTTTTTCCTGGAATAACAAAAGGAAACATGCAAAAGGAACCCCATGATTCAAGGAGATATTTTTAGTAGCTGGAGGTTACATGCAAAGTTGTTTTAGAAGCTTTCCTCCAAGTGTCACTTTTTCCTAGATTCGTGGCATGCACGTAATGAGCTCAAAACCTATTTATTCGACGCATCAGAGCTCATTCTTTCACATCAATCTTGGCGCTCTAACATCCCACAACACATCCATGACTCTTCGACACATCCGGCTTAGCTATTCATGGGTAAGTGGCCTCAACTTGTCTTTTTCAACATTTCTATCGCTTTTTGTCTATTCGCTTGTGTGAGTGTTGTTTGCTTGATTTCTTTGAATGTTTGCTGTCATTTACATGTATACTAGCTTTTCCTAGCACTGTTTCAGTTTTTGTTTCTATCTCACTGTTGTCGTATGCATGAAATTGTTTTGCACGAACGGTTGCCGCTTTGACGACTCGCTTCACCCACATGCATGTTGACCTGTTTACTGAATCTTTCATTCATGTTTGCATGCACTGTCAATCACTTCTACTTTCACTTAATGTCACAATGCATTCACTTTCATATTTTCTTTTAGTCACCCATCAACGAGTCGGGCCAACCTTGGCCCAGACTCTGACTTCACTGGGAAAACATTGCGCAATCTTGGGAAGGAAGGCTCTGTCTTCCTCTCCAAAAATGCGCATTTCTACCTAGCATTGTCCTCCAGGATTGTTTTGCGCATTTTTGAGGGATAGTGACTGATGGCATTGAAAATTGCACAATGCAGTCCCTAAGCCTGCAGTCACTCCCAACTGGAATTATGCATTGCACAATCCCAACAGCCAATCTGGATTGCACATTATGCAAACCCTGTAGCCAGGCTTGCCTCCCAGACAACCTAGTGATCTGATAATGACCCTATGAGTGACCTCAGTTGACAATTTACTAAACAAAAGGTATTACAGACTCATGTGCTGGTGTGTGTTCTGTGTTATTCAAGCAACGGATCGATAAAATTGCCAATACACAGAAATTTAAATGGAAAGAAAGAAGAGAAATACAGTATGAAACACAAAGACACTAACAATTTTTAATAAGGAGTTCACCCTATTCTCCAGGGCTACGTCTTCGGTCCAACTTCAGTGGTGGCCTTGTTTTATTGTGTCTTACAGCAGAGAAATTACAATACAGGGACTCAATGTGAGTTCTCCTGAAGCAGATTTTGCTAGGTAGGGTGGTTCCTGGATTCCCCAAGCCACTCAGAGTTCACAGATTCTTTTTCTTCCTACCAGCTCTGTGACCCTTGGTCTACAGTGGAAAGAGCCGATGTGATGCTCAGTACGGATAGATTCCTCTATGGAAAGGCTTGAATCTTCAAGCTCTTTGGTGCTTGACATTGCTTGTGGTCAACTCGGCCTCTGTCCCCTCTGCTTGGCTTTGCTTTTCTCTGTGTTCAGTCCTCCTCTCAGGGTTCACTGTTCACTGTCTCTCTTGGTCGCTTAGACTCCTCTCAAATCCTCCTCGTTCAACTGTCTCTGTCCATGGCTTTAACCATTCGATCCCTATGCCTGTTTGGTTCCTCTCCCGCCTGCATCGATTTTCCTTCTGCGGCTGCGCTTGGAGTTCCTTGTTCGGTGTTAGCATGAATGCTTGGGAAGTGGCCACGTGTCCCCATCAGAACAACGCCAACCTGCTCATTGATTCATTTCTTTGGTTATGTCATGGATACGTTCTTTCTCCACCGTGGTGGTCAAACGGATTCCAAATCCCTTTAAATCGCAGCTTAATTCCCTGTCGATTTTGGTTCTTTCTATCAGGCGCAATCTTAGCCGTCTGATCTGGGCTCCTCAAGATCTGACGTCATACGCACGTCGAGCGCGGTTGACTTGCTCGACCAATAGCGCGCGATCAACGACAGTTTTCTCTCTCCTCCGCCGCCACGTGTCGATCGGTGTATGGATCGCTCCGCTCCTGTCCAAAACCTCTTACCATTCAAGGGTGCCCTGATAAAAACTGCCGGTTTCCATGGTGCGGGTCCCGCCTTTGCACTTTAGCGCTTTTCGTGTCTCCGCCCGCAGTTCTTTGGCTCCCAATGTGACCAAGGGCTTAAGGCTCCCCCATTTCAGCCCTGTTTGCCTAGTGATGCGTGATTAGGGCTAGGCATGTGCTAATTGCGCATCGAAAATCACCTCCTTTTCCCGATCTGAGGCTCCCACGGGATACTTTGGCAGCCTGCGTGGTCTCCATGGGCCTCGGTCAACGCGCTTGACCGAGGTCCTCGTCGGCTAGCATGGCCACTGGTTCAGGGTGTTTTCAATGATGTTTTGGATTCCTTAAAGATTTGTTTCATCCCGATACAGTCAAGGTTCTTTGTCAGTCATTTATGGATCCGATTAAGATCACGACCTTCCTACTGAAAAAGATTTTGGACCACCAAAAGTTGGTTTTCTTCAATCATCGACTAAGTGAGGAAACTGTTGTCTCACTTGTCCAATCTCAATCTACTTCACATTGCTCAGCTTTGAACCTTTAAAGCCAATTCTAAGGTATTCCACTTGTCCACTGCGCGTTGTCCTCACCTTCCTGTCCAGCACTGTGTCTTCTCGTAATTCACTAAGATATTTAGGTAGTAGGTCATCAACAGAAGGTAATTGAATTTGCTCTTCAGGGTCCTCAATCATTGAAGTTTCAAACAACCTCAAGCAATCTGCATTCATGATTGAGTAGATGTGCATGTAAGCTCGCAGATCAAGGCGAAAAGCATTCTCATCAATTTTCTCAAGTATCCTGAAGGGTACATACCTGATAGGTTTTAGCTTTTTACCTTCACCTTGCATTCTGCCCTTGCTGATATACAACTAGACTTGGTCTCCAACTTGAAAACTATGCTCCATCCGATGCTTATCATGCCTAGCCTTGTACTTGACCTGGCTCTTTTCCAGCTATTCCTATACTGCCTGGTGGATCTCCTAGATCTCTTCAGTGAACCTAGTTGCCTTGTCCACATCACTGTGTCTTTCAACCATGGTATCTTTACCAAAGACAAAATTCAAGGGAGACCTTGGTATAAAACCAAAACATGTCTCAAAAGGAGATATCTGTGTAGAAGAGTGTTTGGCTCTATTGTAAGCATGCTGCAGATAGCACAAGTGTTCATCCCAAAGCTTAGGGTGTTTACTGCAATATCCTCTCAGTAACTGGATCACCGTCCTGTTAACTACTTTTGTCTGGCCATCTGTTTGTGGATGAAAAGCTACGATTTTCTTTAATTTGGTGTCCATTAGTTCCCATAGACTGGACCAAAACTTCCCCACAAATCGGGTGTTTCGATCAGATACAATAGAAGTGGGTAATCCAAAATGAACCCATACATGTTCAAAGAACAATTTTGCAGTTTGTTCAGCTGTAATATGTTTACTACAAGGTATCAAAATACACATTTTGTTGAACCTATCCACAACAACATATAGATAATCATGACCTTTCCTAGATTTAGGCAGTGCTCTAACGAAATCCATGGAAATGCTTTTCCAAGGGTGAGAAGGAATTGGCAAGGGAGTGTACAAGCCTAGTTTTCTATTGCTGGGCTTGCTTTTAGCACACATAGCACATCCCTTTACATACCTAGAAACTGTCTCACTCATTTTCGGCCAATGGCAGAACCTTTGCAGTTGTGCAACTGTTTTACTTACCCCAAAGTGACCAAATATCAAAGAAGTGTGTGCTTCCCTAATTATCTTTACTCTCTCGGTTTGTGGAATGCAGAGTTTCCCACAATGATATAAGAGTCGGTCCTTCACATGATAGTCCAATTATTCTACTCTTTTGCCTTGACTCAAAGTTGCATATACATCTTTAAAGTCCATATCCTGAGCATACTGTTCTATGTAGATTTCATGCAACACAAAATTATGCTTAAGTAGGGTAGACGCATTTATAATGGGTCTAGATAACATGTCTGCAACCTTGTTATGTATGCCCTTTTTATATCTGATGACTAAATGAAATTGTTGTAGAAACCCCATCCATCTGTAATGTCTTGATTGCTGCAATTTAGTTTGGGAGTGTA
>APFE030752277.1:90270-137587 GCA_000404065.3 Pinus taeda
AAGTGTAAGCATATTATTTTCTAAGTTTTAGCCATAAATTCACTTAAAAATGTTAAGAATTAATAAACTTTGGAAAAGCATAGTTATGGCCCAATAATGAGGTAAACATAATGATATGGAGGTGGAATGGAGGTGGCATGAAGGTAAAATGTAAAGATATAAGTGAATAATGGAGTGAAAAGAAGGACTATTTTGAGGCCCAACACCATTACTACACTTTTTACTGGAATCTGAGCCAAATTCACCACTAAATCTTTAATCATACCTAAACACTTTGCCCTTATGGAGTCAAAAGAATAGAGATCTTTGTATGGTATACTTACTTGCAGCCCTAATTGCTCCATGACATATAAATGCATTAGGTTATGGGGAGCACCTAAGTCTAGCATGCAATTATGTAGCAAAAGGTCATGTACTACTAAGATAACATAAAAAGGAGCGGTGGAAGGATCTTATTCTCCAACATGGGGTTTGAATAAAACCATAGGCCTTTGTCCTTGGAGATTCAAACAATCGTGTAAGGGGACTGTGGTGGATGGACAGATAAACTAGGAAACCTAAGATTTATAAGTGGGTTGTTTTAAGAATTCGGTTAATGGGACAAAGCTTTTGACCTTCTCAAGCTATTTTTGGAGATTAAAGACAGGAGGAATATTCTTAACAATGAAAACCTCAATGAGCTCTTTTTCTTTATCACAGACTGTTTTGGACGGTGAGGGTGATTTTTCTCCTTAGGAGCTTCTGGCTTATGACAATTCGGATCTGATGACTCCTTTTTGGGTGAGACTTAGTCTTAAGCCTTCTTTCCCTTTTCTACTGGTTTGGGAGAGTTTTGGGGAGAGGGATCTTCATTTTGGTTTTGCATTCTAGATCTCTTTTTGGAAGACCTGAGATCATATTTCCTATGCAACTCAGCTTGCATGAAGTCAAAAAACTACCTACAATAATCATCAATCTCACCATCATCCATTGGTGCATCTATATCATCCCCTCCTTCCTTATGTAATCCATCAAAGAAAGAATAGAATATGTTTTCTTGAACCTCAATGGCTTCTTGTATCTCCTCCTTTGGATCACCCTCTAGGTAAATTGGGGGTTGAATGTGGTCTTTCTTCTCTTTTCTCTCCCTTTGCAGGATTTTCAAGGGAGGTCTCTTGTATTGAGGATTGAACCCTATATTAGGGGCTTGTGGATTTTTTTGGGGAAGCTTTTTATTTTCTAGCTCCAATTTCACAAGCTTATTAGATAGGTTTCTTATCAACTTATTCATTTCCTCTAGGTTTTGTTCTTGGGTCTCTTTCCACTGGCTTGAGGAGTTTTCTTTCTCTTTTCCCCTCCTTCTCTCTCCAGGACCAATTCTGCCTCTCAACTTCCCAGTAGAGGTAAAGTTTTCTTCAACCTCTAGAGCATCTATTTGAATCTGGTGTAGAATACGAGAGTTCCTCTCCATAAGTGTGACACCAAACTCTAGTTCAAAAGCCCCAACAAAAACTAC
Organism: Pinus taeda; assembly: GCA_000404065.3. NCBI lineage: Eukaryota > Viridiplantae > Streptophyta > Pinopsida > Pinales > Pinaceae > Pinus > Pinus taeda. The sequence continues at coordinate 91,766 of APFE030752277.1, forward strand.
TTTGGCACTATGGAGATTTGATTTTAGTAGGAAGACTATTATGAAATTCATTGAACCTTTTTATGAATTCTAACACATTTTCATTATGTTTCTTCTTCATGTCATTGAATTCAGTGAGGATATAACTGTGATCCATCTTCTCCCCCCATTTTTGCATAAGAATTTTACATCTCTTACTAGGTGGTAATTGAAGCATTTGGTTGAGACTTGAACCAATTCCTAGCCTCCCCATATAAAGACTCAACAAAAAACCTCAACACTACATCTAGGTGTTCAACATTTATGTTTTCTATAAATGCACAAAAAGTTTCTATATGTCTCTGTGCCAATATGTCATCTTCTCCTGTGAATCTTGGCAAGAGATTAATATAGTCCTACAACATAACACTCAGGGGTTGAGGTAACTGCAAGGGAGCATACTTGTTTAATAGGAATCCTGGAATAACCATATGGAGTAGAGGTGGTGGTAATAGGTTTGCTATAGGTCCCCGTGGAGGGGATAGTTTAGGAATAACTGATAAACTCTAAGTTGGGATGTTATTCACACTTTGTGTAGGACTTTTCTCAAGGATGTCTTTGACCTCTTCTGTTTCAGGGAAGGGATGAAATGAGAAAGAAGGAGTACTTCAAGAGGCTTCTTTGTCCTTGAATCTTGAGATGGATGCGCTGAATAGTTGATTGCTTTCTAGAGGATATTCCAACACTTTGGGGGGGGAGAAATCGGGAGAGTGCATACAACTTTATGAGAGATGGAAGAGGATGCTTTAGGAAAGGAGGTGACATGATGAATAGTGGTTGGAGTGTTTTCCTTCCAGATCCTCCTAGATAATATTATTTCAGTGTTAGACATAGGTGGAGTTCTTTGTTGAGAAGTATTTGAGTGGGTATGGTTCCTTTTAAAATCCAGGGTGATCAACTTAGATTTAGGCAGTCGAGTTGCCAAGGTGAGAGATATTCAAACCAAACCCATTTTCTCACCTTATAAAAGGGTGTACATATGTCATACCCATGGAAAAATATTCTAATTTGTTCCCTGACAATGACACCAGAAGATGTTATCATTCCTAGACCTTGGACATCTTAGTGAGTGCATTTATATTTGACTAGAAATTCATAGAACATTTAAACTTTAATATTGTTTAAAATAAATTGATTTAAAACCTTCAATAAGTCTAGAGGAAATGCATGAAACTGATGTAAATAATAATTCACAGGAATGTCAATTTTAAATTCATGGTAGTCGATCTTGATTTTTGTAGCTTATTAGTTGTTTTAGGGTGTATGATAGGAGAGATGCGTAGAAAAGAAACTCGATAAACAGGTCTTAAATGTTTAAGATCCAATGCATCAAAATTCAGAGTGAAATTAATGGAGAAGAGATGTTAATGGGATGTAAAGATACATGGAGGGCATTTAAGGACTTAGCTTTCATGTCCATATAGGCATCATTCATCAACATATGATTTAAACAAATCCATAAATTCATGAAAAACAAATCCAACAGCTACTATTACATGCAGTCTGGGAAGAGTATTGAACACATATGTAACCACATAGAAAATACTACATATTGCAAACTCAAATGAGTTGGAATTGCCAAAAAATTTGTCTTAATTTCCCATGAAGCATACATTCATCAAGATACACAACATTATTCTTTTGAAAATAAGAAGTGACTTTCAAAATTCTGAACCCTTGTTGAGTTTCATAAAATTGTTCTTATAGAGCCTCAGAGAGAGAGCTCATTACAAAAGTATTCCTTCTTGATTTCATCATGGTAACTAATCATGTCAAAACCTCAGCATGATCTATGGCACAACTGTACTAACTGAATACTAATAAACTGGATAGAACAAAATATTTACTTAAGAGATGCCAGTAAAATGTCGTAATCAACATAATAAGAAATAACTTCAAGTATGGTAGTCCGGTGGTGGAGGTTGTGTTGATGGTTCAATGGTTTGGACAACATGTGGATTAACAAACTGGTCGCCTCCATGCCATAGTGTTGGAGGTGGACAAGGAGCTGAGGATAATTTTTGATATGTGACCTTAAGATTGGTCAAGCCAATGTAAATTAGCTTGTGAAAAAATAGGTTCCTCACCATTCCCAACAGTTGAAATTCTTTCTTAAGATAATTTACAACATTTTTCCCTTTGAGGGTAGTGTATTTCTCATGGGATGAAACTTACTTGATTTTCACTTTGACAAGTCTTTGGCTATAGTTATCCCAATGGGTCAGCTCCCTAAGAAAATCACAACAGTTGGGTAATTCTGCTAGGACCACCCTTTCGAACACGTCACTAAAGGTGACCACATTGTTTGACACTACTTTGAGGCATTCCTCAATTTTTACTCTAGCCTCCTCTTTTAGGATCACTTTGGAAATATCCATAATGGCATTGACTCTATCCACCACGTTGACAGGCCTCAGCTCATTGATTGGCCTTTCATTAAAAAACCAAATAAATTTCTTGGTAATTTGAGAGTTCTTCTCACCCTCCTCTTTGGCAGATTAGATGAAGCCTTCATAATCCTTGATTGCGATATTCTATTCATTCATCAATGTTATGTGCTCCCAGTTGTTCCTCATCTCATTGATAATCTCATCCTAGACCAGCTACATGGCTTGCAACATAGATATATTCCCTTGCAGTTTTGCTTTCAGATCTGTAACCTCTTGATTCATTGCCTGTAGATCTTTATTAATGATATCAATGTTCTTCATAGCAACCTCTATCTACTTTCCTTCTGAGCTAGACTTTCATGAGCAACATCCAAATCTTTTTGTACCTTATTTATCTCCCCTTTCAAGAGTTGTAGCTTAGTAAGGGTCTTGGTGAGTTGTTCAGTGGGGTTTTGAGGGTCTTTGGGCATAATTACTGCACATACATGAGAGTTTATTTTCGTTTATAGTTCTACTACTTGCTGCTTGAGGGATACTAACTCATTATTCCTTTCAATCAGCTCCATGGACAAAATATATTTTTCTCCTTCAACTTGAGAAAGCTCTTGAGATTGCACATGCTCACTGCCCAACATCTTTAGCTTGTACCTCAACTCCTAGATTTTCTTTTGAGAATCATGAAGGAGGGCTTCCACTACCATCCTATCCTCTGGATTCACTCCTAGTTTTACGATCATATCCTTGAAACTCTCATTCTGTATGTGTAGGGCCTTAGAGTTAGTTCTTTATTGCTTCAATTTGTTCACAACCTTCTCTAGAAGCTTATTGACTTTGCTAATGGTCATTGCATTCTAGTTGAGCTAATTTTATAGAATTTCCCCCACTTGATTGTGGAAATTTATTTTTATCTGGTAAGGGAACACTTGCTAGATCCAAAGAAACGTCAAAAGTTTTGAACTGAGAACCTGAAGGCAAATATTGTTCCAATGGATGTTTAATGAAAAATTCATTTGATTTTGCTCTAAATCCATAACAACCAGGAGTCTGATGTTATAGGCCACTCATTGGGATGCCATTTTATGTTGTATCTCCTCCTTAACTTTCTTGTTTCTTTCTTCAATGACCTTTCTAACAGGCCAACTTGACTCAGTAGCAGTATCACCCTCTTGAGCGCTCAAAATTGTTACCTCTGAGGAGGATGAGGTTGTAGCTTGAGGTGGATCCTCAAAGATCACTTGGAAACCTACTTGGTCTGGCCCTATTTCCACTATCATGGTTACAAAATCTTCTTCTTTAGGGTCTTGACTTCTTGCATTTTTATTTATATGTACGTCCTCCATCCTGGTATCCCCAGCTTGGTCAACGGTCCTTTTTAGCGCTTTGTCCATGGTCACTGGGGTCTCGATCTCCATTTTTGTATTCAGAGGCCATGATTCAAAATTAGCTTTCAAACAGATTTTAGGCCTTGGCTCATGTTCATAAGTTGAGAATTTTATATTTTCTCTCCTTCGGGCAATGACACCCTTGGGATCATAATGCCAGATATTTCCCTGGTCAAACTCCATATTTTCAAGTAAGGCCTCAACTACCTTGAAGTGGATGTACATGAACAAGTAGAATACTAGTGAATAATATCATAAATAAGACGTGGTGGGAAAGTGATGTAGCTAAAAGCATATGGCTATAGATAGGTAATCCGAGATGTTGAACAAACAATCGGGCTACATAATTTTGTGTAGAAATCCCAAGATGACTTTGTTGGTCATATTGGCATTGTCTTCTCCTAATAAACATGAAATTATAGATAAGATAGGCTGAATGGATTCAATGAAGAGGGTGACTGGGAAGCTCTTGAGATGAGGTAGAGATTACACACCTAGGACTAGGATCATTTTCAAGAAGGGTTGATGTTCATCGGGTGGAAGGGTAACATACTGATAAACTAGGGTGACATTGCTAAACAAACGTAGCCCAGAAGAGGTGGGAAAGAATAGGGATTTCTGGATCAACTCAGTGGTTATTTCAAGTATTTTTTTCCCCAGAGGAAGAAATGAAGTATTTTTTCTCATCAATGTATGCTATAGTAAGCCAAGAGATGAATTCCGGGAAATGATGTAAAGAAGGCGTGAATTAATTATATAGACCAAAGACAACTACTCGCAAGGTGTCTTACCCCTTGACATGATTTCTAAATAGGTCAAAATGAAGGTCAGCAAGGTGGTAGGCATAGGCTGGGTCGGCAATTTGGGCCTCAGTGTCCATGAGGGGTTCGAGGGTGAAGAGGACTTGACTTTATGAGTTTTTGGGTTTTTACGTGCTGTCTTCTTCATTTTACGAGAAAATGCACAAATTACAGGTGGTCATGGATGGTAGGTTACGTGGATTCCGTAGGTACAGTTGAAAATGATGTAAGAAGCAGGTATTTGGGTGGTCTCAAATGGGGGTCCTGTGCAGACAACTAACAGGGAGGAGTGTGTCGAGAATTGGAGAGTGACTCTAGGGAAAAGGAGGCAGGAATGGGTCGCGTTATAGAAGGAAGGGAAATTGTAGGATGATGTGATGATGACATCAGAACAAGGGTGACGCGTGGAATGACGACATTGGTAAGGGGAGGGAGACATGTGTATGGGAGCAAGGCCACTAAATTGGCTCTTACCATACATACCGCGCTCACTTGACAAAAGGTGCTAGTGGGTTGGCCCGCTTAGCATGTGGTCCTGTTGATAGTGTTGAACCCACCAACATTCAGGGATCTCCCCCGGGATGAAGTCCCAACCAGACCTCACACAGTTTGGTGTGGGAGTCCCAACCAGTATCATGGCACGACTGCCATTATCTTAAAGATTTGCCTTAGATCTTACTTGTTAGCACGTGATATTAGTTTTTTTTGTCTTCAAACAATGAGGTTCACATGCCTGGTGAGTGCTTAGTGTCACTTGTGTCAAAGTTCGTTCATTGCAGAGGGAGAGGGTGGAAGTGAGTCTCAGGTTGAAAGGGAATAGTCCCAACTCTGCTAGAGACACACAACACAACAAGACATGTGCAGCTTCTGGCCGAGTAGTCCACATGGATGCGACAATCACAAACATAAAGTGAACATATAACACTCACAACACCTACCAGAATAGTCCACATGAGTGCGAGGGGCGTTATAACAAGTTTGCAAGAATGAATCTTTCGAGTGTCTGATGGGATAGCCCACAAGGGAGAGACAACGCTAGCAACTAATAAAACACGTTTCCAATAGGATATGTACTAAATCAACTGAAATAGTTCATTTGTCTTAATACAGTTTAAAGAATCATGCATTACAAATGTCCAAAGAATAGTCTTACAAACAAATATAATACATGTGTGAAAATGTGCTAGATTATTAATAGGCTTATGAATTAGGCGAAAGTTCCAAGACACATCCATACAACATTACATCACTAACCCTGATAGTGGGGCAATGGAGCCACTGCTTGCTCCTCAAAGAAAAGATTACAGACTCTGAAGGCTATGTGGGAGGAGCCAAGGTGAAAAGTCTTTTGCATTTACAAATGAGAGGTATATATAGCCGAGGGTGAAACTAACCCTTGTGACTGTTCGACTTCCCTCATGACTATTTGATTTACATGACTCTTCAACTTTACATGTCTCTTCAACTTTAAATGTGGGTCTCTTGGACTTCCACATTACATTACATTGATTATAACAGTATTTCCCACAATAGTGATATTGTTGAGACGACTCATGACATGACTCAACACGACAAAGCTAGTATGTTCATGCTGCTGGTGGTGTGCATGTCAAGCTATAGTGCTACTGAGTGATGGATGTTCTCTTGGTGTATCATAGCTTCACCTACGCATGGAAAAGCGTGCAGAGTTTTTGATGGTCTTAGTGTTTGTTTGATGTTGCATGTAGACATTGCTCCTTCACTTACACTTTGGCATGCTTCATGTGTTTGTCTATTCGCGAACAAGTCTCCTTGCATGCGCTCCTTTTTCATCCCGTTCATTGTTGTGCCATGTCTCATCCATGTACCTATATATGCAATCACTCATGACGAGACGACGTCAAATCCAGAAATATCCTAGTCTACCATGATGCATTGTCGTTTGCCTTCAGTTGCAGGTGACTGGGAGAGAGGATAAGGCTTTGCAACTGTGCAAGGTAGATTTCAAGCCGAGATGTAGGCTCTAGGCACTGTCCATGAAAATTGCGTAGAGGTCATAGGGAGGCTGAGATTGGTAATCCAAATGAACAGTGACTGTCTATGGGATATGGCTTGGCTAGAGGGAAGATTTGCGCAATTTTTTCAGGGAGACATTGCAGGCAGTAGGGTGATACTGGTATAAAAAATTGTGCAATTTCTCTGAGGAGCTGGCAGCGGGAGGCTGCTGGAAAAATTTGAGCAATTTTTTTGGGAGTTGAAAGTGAGCTATGGGAGGCTGCTCAAAAACAATACATAGAGCTTGGAGGCTAGCCTGCTAGACATCCCTACAAAGTTTCTAAGCTAAGCGGGATGTTGGGCAGCTAGGAGACTACTCATGAAAACTATGCAGTTTTTAGGATGAGCAGCAGGTTGGCTAACAGGGTGATTGGCTGGAAAAACTGTGCAATTATTTAAGGTAGTACGGTGATGGACAAAGGGTGTCTATCCGCATGTCTGTGTAGTTTCTTCAGTCAGCGAGAGCGGGCATGCTTGGTAGCTTTTCCGTAATTTTTTTGAGTGAGGCCTAGGGTCACTGCCCGATCAAACTCTCTGGTTGACCAACTGGAGGCTTGGTTGATGTGCTTGCGGGAAGCGTAGATTTAGATGGCTTGCTGGGAAAATTTTGTGTTGTTCTGGGTGATATTTAGTTGAGTCAATTCTAGGATTGTGCAATGCAGACTTCCTGGGAGGCAACCTCAAGCTCTGTGCAATTATGGGCAACAATACATGTTCACTGAGGGCTAAATTGCACAATGAAGCTCATCAAAGGTCTGGCTGTTGGAGGGTGATCCGGTCGTCAGAATTTCAGCAAGATCACTAAGTGTGTGAGCGAGTGAACTTGTGCATACATGACCTTGTGAACACACACTCAACATGACTCGATGACAAGACACCTCAAACCATCAAGACAACATATACTCAGTGTGATTGACTAACGGTGCGAGTGACAAGCGCAACACTTGTGATAGATCATCGAACGACCACAACAAATCTTGCACGATAGTGCATACAACTTTGTGTGTGAGTGTGATAGATGCTTTACATAATGATCACAACTCGAGCACAACCTTCATCATCACTAGAACAAGGTTGCAAGCATGACATAGAAATCAACATGCCGAAGACGATGGTTCGTCAAACAAGTGAAAAGGAAGCAAGACATGTAGAAGAAACACATAAGATGATTTTTTGTGTTTGTGCACATGCATGTTACTGAGGATAGGATGATATGACAATGACAAGTAGTCCTGTAAACTCAACTAAGAGGTGTACCTCGAAAGGTGTTTTTTACTTACCATACTTACCCTCAAGATGATCATGCATCCGACAGAGTTTGCATGTGGTTTTGATATTTTTCATTACATGGTTCATTGGTCCTCCACAATTCCTTGGGAGTGATCTCAACATGTAACATTTTCCTGTAGTCACTAAGAGGTAGATCTGTGCAATTTCAGTAGACAGTGACTGATGCCAAAATGAGGCCCGGGGAGGAATTTCTGCGTAGTTTTTGCATGTAACACCGCAAGAAAACTTGGACAACATTGCATAGTTTTGAGGCTTAGGACATTGCTATGAGATTGAGGGTCCTGGGAGGACACATTTGTGCAATTTTTGAGTACAGTGCAACTGGACTGCTCTGCACATTTATAGAGAGCAGTGCTGGCTTCCTGAATGCTCTGCACATTTTTGGAGAGTAGTGTTCGTTGGGGTCTCTGTAGGCTATGGGGTTTTAGCAAGTAAGGGAGGTCAGTGTCTCTGTGCACTGTGAGGTTTCAACAAGCAAGGGAGGAAGCTTGATGGTTGCATAAGAAAAGCTCATAGTTTTGGGAAGCTGGATGGGGCTAGGTTGCTCGGGAAAATGACTAAGTGTGAGATCATCGAAACATAGGTAAAAATTGTTAGGACTTGACTGTGATCGCACATGGACACTTAGTGACACAACGTAGACTGTCTAGAATGCATAAGACATACTTTGCTTGACGCAACAAACTTCGTGACAAGAGTGCATGAAGTGAGTGTGAAACATGTCTATGTGATGACAACCACTCACACGCACACAATTCCCTTGAAGCAAGACAACATTGAATTTTCATGAAAAACAACAAACCTATGCCCGATGATGGCACGTGCTACATAAAGATGAGAATGCAGAAAACTGTTAGGTTCAAGGAGGGGAGCTTGAAATCACCAGCTTACCAATAAGTGACCAAGGATGATCGATCACAAGATCTAAGGTAGGGTTCAAAATTTGCATGTGAGCCAAAATTTGGGAGTGTGGTTGTAGCGACTACAATACTTGGCAACACACTGGTAGAACTCTAGTTCTCTGAATGGACCTTGTTTCATGAAAAGCAAGTCTAACCCTTTCAGAAGTATTGTTCGATTCTTTGATCTTCATGGTTTCCATATTAGCATGATTGAAAGATGTAGCATGTGCCAAGCTCTTGATCGATCAACACACATTCCAAGCCAAGTCAACACATTTGTTTTGATTGGGGATGAGGGGTATATTGGTGCACAAGTACTATGACAGTTAGAGTTTAAGTTTCATCTCTGGTGTTTCTTTGCTGCCAACAGGCCTGGACAATACTTCGGTGGAGTCATGCATGAACACAAGCATTGCTCCGCTGCCAGCGAGCCTGGTCAGTACCTCGATGGAGTTACTTGCATCACCTCTCTGTGCAGGAAGAATTTCTCTTATTTCGCCTTATCCATTTTTTTAGAATTTTCATATTTTCATTTTTCAAAGAACTGTGCGTAGGAACTTATTTATTTGAGATGCAGAAGAGGGATCCAGACTTATTGAGAGAAGAAAAGGTTGTTCCTTCAAAGGAGTATGTTATTTATATCTCTGACATACTTGTTAAGGTTTTCCCCCTCACCTTATTCTACTTGACTGAGTTGACAAGGGTTAACTCAAAACAACCGACTAGAGTAGGTGGCACTAGTTAGGGTGCAAGCATTTTGTTTTCACTAAAACTCACTCTGAATAGAACATATTTTCCATCAAGGAATCATCAATTGAAGACAAAAAAATCTTCATAAAGAGAGAGGTCAAAAGATAAACAAGTTTTTATAGTTGTACAGGTCCTCTTAGATTTTCCCATCTTGTCTCAAGAGCCAAACATGGTTTCACGAGAGGCTAACCTACAAGTACAAGCAAGCGAAGAAAGAAAAAAGAAAAAGGTATAATTAAAGCGAAAGAAAATAAGTAATCAAAGCAAGAAAGAAAGAAAACCAAACAAGTAAGCAAGAAAACAAACATTCAAACCAGAAAGCAAAGCAAAGAAAGAAGCAAAGACTACTCCCACTCCTATGCTAAACAATGCATAGGCCTACTCACGTGAAGTTATATTTCCAATGTGGTCACCAATGCATTGGCTAGCCCATGTTGGTGAAGGCATGGCTAACAAGAAATATATTCATGTAAACCAGCGAACAAGAAATATAGATCAACGAAGACCAACATGCTCCGAGTTCTAAAACATCAACATAATAGAAAAGAGTGAATGCACAAAACAAACATTCGGTAGACTTACCAAGGTGTTGTGATGCACTACGTGCACATGGTAAACATACACACTCTTTGGAATGTGACATACAAGCGAACATGAGAAATATGAATAGCTTATGCTTTGCAAGCGTGCTCGTTGTGTAATATTCCTCCAAAGCTTGAGCGATGGGATCGTGTGATTCGAGTAGAGGAAGCGAAATCTGGGTGTTTTGTTGATCTCCAATATGAAGTAGAGAGTGATGAGGAGCCTTGGATGTTTCAAAAATTTTCTGATCAGAAGTGGAACTAACCTTAGGATAGCGAGGCCTAACATAACCATCAGCCCAGGCTGAAGTACCTCGACAGCTTGCGGGATTTCCACTCCGTCAATAGGTAGATCATCAGAGACCAGTGGCCTAGATAGATTAATAATGAGTGAGTCAACATTGTGATCAAATGAAGAAGTATAGAGATCACGACAACGACGATCATAAAATTTGGGATGTTTGTCGAGATCCTCATGATTTGATGTATTGCGTAGAAGGGTAGATGAGAAGCAGGGATGTTCAACTTCTGTGTTTTCAGAAATGATAGATGACATATGGGATGGATTTTTAGAGGAAGATGTGTCCTCTCTGCAATGTAATAACAGACTGACATCTGGTGTGTCTTATGAACAATCAGAAGTAGAGACGTCCAGAAATGAGTTTTCATAGGGGAAATCAATTGTGGTAAAATCAAAAGGGATGTCAGTATAGAGCGGATGAGGCGTGGATGGAAGGGATTCTTCCTTCACCACGGGTTCTTCTTTAGATTCCCGCACACACTCATGATGAATGATAGCATGAGTTGGCCGCACAACACCAACTCCGTCGACAACTTGATCCTCGTTCACAACAAGTGTGGAGTCCAGAACAAAAGAACACAAGAGTGCACAATCCGGAGGATCAACAAAACGTGGGGACAGAGGTTGAGGTAGCAAGTCCACATGATAAATAGCAGGCTTGCAACCCAAATCTATGCAAATATCAAGAGCAGGTGGGGTAGGAGGATGTGATAGTTCAACAGATGTGCACGCACGTTCTCCCACCTCGCATTGTGGAGCTAGAGTTGTTAGATGAGAAGAGGACAAACAATCACTTGTGACAGTGACCTCATCTGTCTTAGATTTGGAAGCTCTAACATTGAGGTGTGTTGGGAGGGGTTCGAATAATTCCAAGAATTGCGGATCTAAGGATATGTAAAGAAGATAGTTAAATCTTCCAACAAGGAATTCCCAATCAATTTCATCTTCAGGAAATTGGTATGCAAGATTACAAAATCGTGTGTGAAATTTCTCAATGGATTCATCAGGTGCTTTCCATAATTTTAGAATCTCTTTATTGAGTGTTTTAAAGTCAAAATTATTGAAAGCACTGTCTATCTCTGTGACCAGTTGAGGGAGGTGTGGATAGACTTTTCAGGTAGCATGGCACACCATTGCAGTGGATGCCCTCGAAGCGTGTATGTGAACAATGTGCAGGTAATGTAATCTTCAAATATTTCATGCCTTTCACGGGAGGCTACAACACCAACCATGTGTCTAACCAAAGCTACTCAGCCTTGACCATTGTATGTTTTACGCAACAATTATTCCAGAGCTCTTCCAAGATTTCAAAGTCGTTTCCATAAGACATGCACTTCAGAAGAAAAATTCTAAGTTTAGTCATGATAAGTATGCGGAGATTCCAAACTGATTGTAAGGACTCATTTTGTCATCTGGCCCTCCTTCTAGTGCCAGAAAAGTTGATGATGTTGGACCCACTAACATTCAGGGGATATCCCTGGTATGAAGTCCCAACTAGACCTCACACTGATTGGTGTGGTAGTCCCATCTGGTATAATGGCCTGGTTTCCATTATCTTAAAGATTTTCCTTAGCTCTTGCTTTTTACGACCTAAGAGTGGTTTTCTTTGTCTTTGAACAACAAGGTTCATGTGCCCGATGAGTGCTTAGTGCCACTTATGTCAAAGTTCTTTCATTGCAGAGGGAGAGGGTGGAAGTGAGTCTTAGGTTGAAAGGGAATAGTCCCAACTCTGTTAGAGACACACAACACAATAGGACATGTGCATCTTCCGACGGAGTAGTCGACATGAATGAGGCAGTCAAAAACACAAAGTGAACAGGTAACAAAAACTACACCCAACAGAATGGTCCACACAAGTGTGATGGGTGTTATAACAAGTTTACTATAATGAATCTATCAAGTTACCAGTGGGATACCCCGCACGGGCAAGAAAACATTATAAACAAATACAACACATTTCCAACTATATGTACTAAAACGACCAAAATATTTCAAATGTCTTAATACAGGTTAAAGCAACATGCATTACAAGCGTCCAAATATTAGTCTTACAAACGAATACAATACATGTGTGAAAATGTGTTGGCGTGTTAATAGGCTTTTGAATTAAGCAAAAGTTCCAATACACATTCATACAAAATTACATCACTAACCTCGATATTAGGGTGTTGGAGCCACTGTTCACTCCTCAAAGAAAATATTATAGACTCTTAAGGCTATGTGGGAGGAGCCAAGGTGAAAATTCTTTTGCATTTAAAAATGAGAGGTATATATAAGCGAGGGCGAAATTGACCCTTGTGACTGTTCGACTTCCCTCATGACTATTTTACTTACATGACTCTTCAAATTTACATGTGGGTCTCTTGGACTTCCACCTTACATTACATTGATTACAATAGTATGGCCCATAGTAGAGATGTGGTTGAGATGACTCATGACATGACTCGACACGATAGAGATGGTATGTTCATGCTGCTGGTGGTGTGCATGCCGAGATGCAGTGTTGCTGAGTGATGGATGTGCTCTTGGTGTATCATAGCTTCACCTCCGCATGGAAAGGTGTGTGAAGTCTTCAATGGTCTTGGTGTTCGCTTGATGTTTAATGTGCACGTCACTCCTTCACTTATAATTTGGCATGCTTCATGTGTTTGTTCATTCACGAACAAGCCTCCTTGCATGTTCTCCTTGTTCATCTCGTTCATCATCGCACCATGTCTCATCCATGTACCTGTATCTACAATCACTCATAATGAGACGAAATCAAATCCAGAAATATCCTAGTCTACCATGATCCATTGTTGTTCTCTTTTCGATGCAGCTGATTAGGAGAGAGGACAAAGCTATGCAACTATGTAAGGAATATTTCAAGACGGGATGCGGGCTTCAGGCACTATCCATGGAAATTGCGCAAAGGTCACTGGGAGGATGAGATGGGCAATCCAGATCAACAGTGACTTTCCGCGGGTTCTGGGTCGGTTGGAAGGTAGATCTGCACAATTTTTTCAAGGAGACAGTGTAGCCAATAGGGTGAGACTGGCAGCGAAAATTGTGCAATTTATCTAGGGAGATGGCAACAGGCTGCTAGCAAAAGTTACACAAATTTTCTGGGGAGCTGGCAATGGGCTACGGAAGGCTATTGGAAAAAAATGCATTGAGCTGGGAGGTTGGCTTGCTGGACATCCCTACATAGTTTCTGAGCTGAGTGGGATGTTGGGTAGCTAGGAGATTGCTCATGAAAACTATGTAGTTTTAAGGATGAGCAGTAGGCTAGTTGATAGGGTGACTGGTTGGAAAAACTACGCAATTTTTGATGGCAGTGTAGTGATGGACATAGGGTGTCTATTCGACATATTTGCGTAGTTTCTTCAGTTAGTGGAAGTGGGCATGCTTGGAATCTTCTGCACAATGTTTTGGAGGAGTGAGACTCAGGGTCATTGCCCAGTTAAAATATTTGGTTGACCAGTTGGAGGTTTGGTTGATGTGCTTGCGGGTAGCAGAGATTGAGATGGCTTGCTGGGAAACTTCTGCGTTGTTCTGGGTGACAGTCAGTTGAGTCGATTCTAGGATTGCACAGTGCAAAATTATTTGAAGGCAGCCTCAAGCTCTGTGCAATTAGGGGCAAAAGTACATGATCACTAAGGGTTGAAACTACATAATTCTTCTCAGTGAAGGCCCGACTGTTGGAGGGTGATATGATCGTAAGAATTTCAGCAAAATGACTAAGTGTGTGAGTGAGGAACTTGTGCATACAAGACCTTGCAAACACACACTCAACATGGCTCGATGACAAGAAACTTCGAACCATCAAGAAAAAATATACTTACTGTGACTAATTGATGTTGTGAGTGACAAGTGCGACACTTGTGATAGATCGTCGAATGACTGTAATGACGCTTGTGCAACAGTGCATACAAATTTGTGTGTGAGTGCGACAGGTGCTTTACATAGTGAGCACAACTCAAACCCAACCTTCATCATCACCAGAACGAGGTCGCAAGCATGACATAACAATCAACATGCTGAAGACGATAGTTTGTCAAACAAGTGAAATGGAAGAAATAAACATAAAAGAAACACATAAGATGATTTTTCGTGTTTGCGCACATGCATGTTACCGAGGACAGGATGATATGAAAATGAAAAGTAGTCCTACAAAATCAACTAAGAGGTGTACTTCGAAAGGTGTTCTTTACTAACCATACTTACCCTCAAGATGATCATGGATCTGACGGAGTTTGCATGTGGTCCTGATATTTTCCATTACTTGGTTCCTTGATTCTTCTCCTCAAATCCTTGGGAGTGATCTCAGCATGTCACTTTTCCCTGTAGTCACTAAGAGGTAGATCTACGCAATTTCAGTGGATAGTGGTTGCTGCCGGAATGAGGCCTTGGGAGGCTTTTCTACATAGTTTCTGCATGCAAGACCGACAAGAAGACTTGGGCAACACTGCATAGTTTTGAGGCACAAGACACCGCTTCAGGATCGGGGGTCTTGGGAGGACACCTCTGTGCAATTTCTGAGTATAATGCAGCTGGACTACTTTGTGTATTTCTAGAGAGCAGTGCTGACTACTTGACAAATTTGCACATTTTTGAAGAGAAGTGCTAGCTGGTGTCTCTGCAGGCTATGAGGTTTGAGCAGGCAAGGGGGGTCAGTGTCTCTGTGCAATGCGCAGTTTCAGTAGGCAAGGGAGGAAGCTTGATGGTTGCAGAAGCCAAGTGCACAGTTCTGAGAAGATGGATGGGGCTAGGTTTCTCAGGAAAATGGCTAAGTGTGAGATCAATGAAACATATGTAAACATTGGTAGGACTTGATTGTGATCACACACAGACACTTAGTTACGTAATGTAGACCATACAAAATGCAAAAGACACACTTTTCTTGATGCAACAACCTTCATGACAAGAGTGCATGAAGTGAGTGTGAAAAATGTCTATGTGATGACAACCACTCATACACACACAATTCCCTTGAAGCAAGACAACATTCCCTTTGTATGACAAACAACAACCCCTATGCCTGATGATGACACATTCTTCATACAGATGAGAACGTAGAAAAATCTTGGGTTCAAGGAGGGGAGCTTGAAATCATCATCTTACTAATAAGTGACCAAGGATGATCGACTGCAGGATCGATGATGGGCTCTGAAATTTGCATGTGAGCCAAAATATTTGGAGGGTGGTTGTAGACACTACAACAGTTCCCCACCATACTTCGGTGGGTCGGCCAACGGATGGGTAAATCCTACGCTCATCACCTATTATGGATCTAAGCCATTAGATCAAGATATGAATTTTCAACACCAGGGGTTCATGCAAGCTATCTTCCGTGCAATTTTAACCCTCTGATCTAATCCTAGAGTGTTGTTGGTTGGAGATGAACGATGATTAGCACAAAAACTGCTCAACCTTTAAGCAATAGTTATGCCCGTGTAAATCTTTTGTCCTACCTTCTTTGCTGCTTGGTCAAAAGCGTGATGGTTACTGTGTTACATTTTTTATTCTTCCATGTGAGCACTTGACTTCAACATTTCTCCCTTAGACATGCTTTAACCAAATTTTGATTTATGAGGCCATACTAATGACCCTTTGTTTCCTTTTTGAAAAATTAAAAAGAGTGACAACTGACTATGTGTGCATATTGAAGAAAGCTTTGTATGGTTTCAAGAAAGCTCCTATTCAGTCTGGTATGCACATATAGATAGGTACTTATAGCAACAAGGATGCAAACAAGGAAGTGTTGATAGAAACTTATATATAAACATTGAAAGAGACCATGTAACTATCATTGAAGTATATGTGGATGATATCATCTTTGGAAGTGATGATGACACAACAAGTAAGAAGTTTCCAATGATATGCAAAGTGAGTTTGAGACACACTTACTTGGCGAGTTGATTTTTTTCTTGGCACTATAGATATATGTTATCACCTAAAAAATGATCACCTAGCCATTTCTAACTAGGTGGATCGAAATACACCATGTAGGATTAATTTTACCATAGTAAAATCACTTTCACCATAGCAAATAATTTAGTAAACCATTTTTATTAAATTGTTTCTGTTTAAAATCAGAAAACCCCATGAGAATAATTGAATAAATCATTATTTATTTAATTTTCTCTAGAAATAATTATAAAATCATAATTTGATAATCACTTGTTAAGACATTTGATTAAATCATCTTGGAATAATTAAATAAATCTCTATTTATTTATCTTTCCTTATTCTTGTTTTTGGAATAATTACTAAACCATTATTTAATAATTATTTCAAATCCACACTTTTCTTATTTCTCGCAAAGTGATTAATAAATCATTTTATTTGTTAATTACTTCAACCATTTTCTAAATAAAGTTATTTGACCATTTTGAATACATTTTCCCTCTCCAGAAAATATAATAAAGTATTCCTAATGGTTAGATTTCTTCACCATGATCATTATCATCTTCACCACTATCGTCTTCCCACATTTGAGCTCCCACTTGAGTTCCATATTTATTTTTGGGTTTTTCTGCATATTGGGAGAGAGAAATAGACTATTGAAGCACAAGGACATCAATGGACCCATCCCATGGAGGGGGATTTTGCAGACCCATGTTATAAATCTCCTTTCACAAGGTATTTTCTAATAAAAATATTATTCATTCAAAGCTTCTATTGGGTGATTACATTGGTTATTTCTTGTTTTTCTATGTTTTAGCTTGCATATGATATTTTTACTGTAGGGTTTTCTTAATTTGTCATTGCATATCTGAAGTGTAAACAACCATATCTTGTTGTTAGGGTCATTTGTCACCGGTGACTTAAGTGAAGCATTTTTGGTACACATACTAAGAATTTTCAAACTAGCAATATCTTAGGTAGCTATTGGAATATTCATTTCAGAAAACAAGTACATCAAAGAAACCTTGAAGGGGTTTCAAATGGAATATTGTAAACTAATCAACACTACCATGGTGACCGGTTGCAAGTTAATCAATGATGAAGAATCCAAGGCAGAAAACCAGAGTTCATATATATCAATGATTGGTAGCCTATTGTATGTGGTAGCCTCTAGAATAGATGTGATGTAGGTAGTTGGAAAGGTAGGAAGATTCCAAGAAACACCAAAAGAATCCCATGTTGCGGCAATAAAAAGGATCTTTAGATATCTCAAGGGAACAACAAATTTTAGATTATGGTATCCAAAGGGGAATGAATTGACTATGACAATTTATACAAATGTAGATAGGGCAGGAAATGTTGTTGATCGTAAAACCACCAGTGGAGTAGCCTTCTACATTAGTGACAATCTCATGTCATGGTTGAGCAAGAAGCAATCTTCGGTATCCTTGTCCATAGCAGTACCAAAATATATAAAAACAAAAACATGTTGTATATAGATTATCTAGATGAAGAACACTCTACAGGATTTCTAAGTGAAGTTTGAAGATCCCATTTTTATATTTTGTGACAACACCAACACCGTAAGTCTCTCCAATAATCCTGTAATGCATTTAAAAATGAAACACATTCCTATTAAATACCATATTATTTGGGAATAGGGTGTACAGAAGAATATCAAGGGAGAGTACATTGGGATTAAGGAGCAAAGAGCTAATATCTTCACCAAAAATCTATCCTAAGAGACCTTTGAGTATCTTCGAAACAAGCCTGATATTCTACTAGGTTCACATTGATATGCATTTCATCAAGCCAAGTAGATAAGGTGATAAGGGCATATTGCTGGAAGAGATAGGAAGATATCTTATTCGGGGGATCCACCCTTTTCTATTGATGTTAAAGGGGGAGAGACATTAGGAAAGGAATATTAGAAGCGTGAAGTTAGGGGGCGTAATAGTCAAAGGTGGAGTAGGTGTGTTACCATCAATATTAAAGGGGGGATTGTTGGAACTTGGTTGTCATTGATGTTAACCCAAGTAGCAGCCAAAAGAAGCCCTATTTTTTTATGAAGAAAAATACAAGGAATATAAGTGTTTTTGCATGCAAGATATTCAACATTTGATTATCCTCGTCGTTCTGATTCCAACAATAGGTGACATGCCATATAAATCCTCATGGATAAGGAGATATTATTTATCAAAATTAGAGCCATGAATGTGTGGTCATGGTCCCCAAAAGAGATACTAATGACAGATTATTGATTGGTCAAATGATTGCATTTAAAATCAAGAAATGTTTTTTAAGTTATGTTAGGCTTATATTGCCTCCAAATATGGACTATCCTAGCCCTATTTGGTTTGCTAAAGAGGGATTATAAGGGATTTTTACTAAGAAATTAATTCAAAAATTGGTCGGCTCAGTCAGAATGAAAATCTGAATTTTAAATTATTGTATTTGGATAAGGTTTCTTCCATGAATTAGGGCATGTCAGAACCCTTTATGCATCTTCTCTCCTCTATAAATTGAGGATGTCATTTCCTCCATTAGACATGAATAATTACGTGGCTAGCTTTAGTATTCTTCTTATGAGGTTTGGGTAGAATGACTATTCTTGAGGAGCAGGCCAAGTTATGAAGTCTTTTTGGGCATAAATATTTATATTTTGTGGCTGGTTTATCATTGAGTTTTCTAAGGAAACATGTATTAATGTATGAGACCTTTTCTACCCTCCATGACTATATTTTTTGTGGTATTTTTGGCCTCCCTGAGGCACAAATGTTCACCCCTTTTTGGCCTTGTTCTGAAGCATATCTATGGAATTAGTTGGAGAGACATTTTATTGAAATTTCAAGACATATTTGAGGTTTTTTGAGGAAACATTTGCTAATTTGAAGGGGTTCTTCATCTCACTATAAAAAGGTAGAACATGAGATATCTTTGCACCTTCTTGAGGCTCCTTTTGGACCTCTGAGGCTAAACATCTAAAGTTTCATTAGGTCTATTTTGGGACCTATTAGATCGTACTTTGACAAATTCATGAAGAAAATTTCTTTGAATATTCTAAGGTCATGCTAGAGGCTGATATTTTACATCTCATAAGGTTTGGTTTTGTTCCACCCTAAGGTTCACTCTAAGAATACCTTCATTAGTCCTGAATGAATCTAAGGTTCAACTTGTTAAGGCTTGTTTCAACCCTTCTTTGTGACAATGTTGAGGAAAACTATTCAGACCTTTTTTGTGATTTATTTCAAGACATGAGGTGGTTGATTCATGGTAGTTCTGAGGTATATTTCAGATCCATCTAAGGCCTAATTAGAGACTATCTCTAAGACTCTTTGTGCACTTATTCTACGGTCTAATTTTGGTTAATTTCTGGCTCCTCTTCATAGTTTAGACTGAGGTCCATTTGGATCTTTTGATATTAATCTGAATGGTTTAATAAGAAGGGTTTGGAGCTTACTTTGATGAATATAAAGACTAATCCGAGAACTAGTCCTTGAGTAATCTTGGCATCTCAATTAGGGTTGAACATAGAAAGAAGTATAAGAGTTGTTTAAAGGACAATAATTAATATAATCCAAGGGTTTTAAGTATGCTTTCAAAAGGGTGTATAAAACTTTTGTATGAAGTAGTGTGTTAACTTGTTGAAGCATGTTCCACATCATTTTACAGAAAGTGCAACCGAAATCAGATGAATATTACAACTAGAGGTTTATATTTGATGGAAGGAAAGGAAAAAATAAGGGCATATTTAAGGAAAATACCTTGGAAATATGAAGAAAATTGGTGGCATATCTCTCATCAAAGTTAACTAACATATAAAACAAATTTTGTAAATATGATTGAATTTTTGATGAGGTAAGAGTTGGTTAGAATTCTTTATGCAATATACACAAATCAATCTTGAATATTTAGAGAAATATTGTATAAATCAGACAACATTAAGGTTTGTTTGAATATTTTTGTAAATGGGTCATTGTCATTGGTAAGGGAGCCCACATTTAATCTTTTATCTTTTATTTTCATGGTGGTAGGGTGGTGCTAGGGCAAGTTGGAGCTTGCAGGGTGTTGGAGCATCCTTTCAATTGGAGCTAATAAAACTAGGGAATTGGAGTGTCTTCCCAATTGGAGCGAGTAAAACTAGAGGATTGAAGCATCCTTCCAAGAGTTGGATATTCCCATTTAATGGGAGCTAAGAATATTATACTCATAAATTATTAGAAAAGTGTCTGGTGTTCTTTATCCCGAAAGGGTTTCCACCTAAAATTTCTTGTGTACTATTATTGTGATTTTTTGCTAATATATGCTTTGATTTGATGTTAATGCTCTGAAAATTAATAATTAACTGATTGAAGTGAAATATTAACTCACCCCCTCTCAGTATTTCCAACAATTTCTTGATAGTTAACTATTGCTTATCCGTGACAGAAAATTAATCTAGAATTAGATGACCTAAAGATATATCTCTTCAGATAGATAGTGTCCTAGTATTAAAGCATAAACAAATAATTTAACATGACTTATACTTAGCAAGAATGGGCTCATTTAATGTAGATGATTGTTTTTTAATGTCTAGCTTTGATATCTTGGTCAATATTAATGGTTTATTTGTTTGTTGCATTTGGACCATTTTTGTAAGTTTGAAATTTTTTGGTTTATTTTGGCAAAAAATTATGTTAACGTCGTTAATTCTTCTCATTTGATCAATATGTTTACTTGAAGATTTTTTTTGTGGCATAATTTATTTCATTTTATATTTATCCATTTAAAGGTTTTTGTTAAAGTTAAAGGTGTTTGTTGAGTAAAATATCCTTTTTATTATCCTTTTGTCATGTTTATTTGAGAAATATATGGTATTAGGATTGATATATGAATTCAATTATTCTATAGGGATTCAATGTGTTTTCCATAAAATAATTGTTTCTTTACATATTTGATGATTCAAGGGAGTCTTTTTTTTAACCTTTCACTTTGTGTTATGAATAAAGAATCTTCACCTTTTAAAATCTACTATATTTATTTGATATTTTCTTTGAAAACACTTATTGGTTATTAAGAAGGGGAAATGAGCTATGCTTAGCTAAGAAAAGAGAAAAATGTTATGTGCACTAGGTTCCTATGTGTTCATTGTAGAAGACCTATTATAATGAGACTAACATTTATTTATTACAGTTTTACTTTTGATGGCAATATTAAAAGAGTTATTAGCTAAAAGTTTTATTTTATTTACCCAGCGTTCGACCATAGGGTGCCAACAAAGGAGTCCATTGTAGTCTAGCACAACACCAAAAAATTCAATCTTTCGCAAGGAAAGAAGGTCTCACCCAAGACGTGACAAGACTTTTAAGTAATGTGTGGAGGATTTATAAAGTAACAAGATTCACTACACCGATTAAGACATACATCAAACTTTATTTTTCACAGGTCTTTAGATTCATATATTTTATGAAAAAATGAATAAACACATAGTGGCAAATATAACAGGAAAAACAAAATTAAAATGGGTTACTCAACACATTAACATTCAATCATAAACACATATCTAGGTCATAGAAACAAACCCCCTTTTATATTATAACTTGATAAATCAATCATTACATCATATATCAGAAAAGGATCTACTAGATATTTTCAGAAGATTCATCCAACTCTCACTACAGGATCAAATTACATCAACCTAAAATACAATATATCGAAAACTTAAGTTTTCATTCCAGTAGCTTGATGGTCCTTCACTAATATTTGTCTATTGGAGCTCAATATATGTGGCTATATATAGATTATACTCCTCTAATCTTGTCTGTGATTTCTTGATTTGGTCCAACTAAGCCAAGTTTATGAAATCGAACTGCTTGGTCCACTTTATGCTATATTTATTCAAACTCAACATCTCGATCCTTCTTACATGACTTTGACAAGTCCAAATGTAAGTATTCCTTTTAATATATTGATGCTTTCTTCTTTCTGTTACCACTTTCTAGCCTAGTTGACCATTTGGTTTTCCAATTTTGCATATTATCTCTGTAACTTTATTTTATCAAAATTGGCCCCAACCAAACCTATTGAGTTGTCCTAAAGTAAATCCTTTTTTTGCACATTTGGTCCTTCCTTTGGTTGCACAACTGATATCAATGTGCTCTTTTCTTGTAAAATTGCTTCTCCTTCAAACGAAGGACCCAAATTTGGAATAGATTCTAATGCTTATAATCAAAAGTTGTTGTAGACATCTATGTCAATTTTCCATTCAATGAGCACAGTGGAAGCTGATCAATAAATTGTGTAGTCATCTCTACATCTAGATTCTCCATACGTGATGCAAGCAGAGTCTACCATTGAGTATATCCATTAAGGTTTAGTTTTCATAGATGAATATATTTAGCTTGAGATGGAGGCTTAAGATATCTGATTATGGATTTAGCTTTATGAGACTCTTCTTCTAGACCATGTATCTATTTATCAATTTCCTCATCCCGATCAAAGAGATTTTTCTATTGGACAAAGTTGGGTGTGGTGAGAGCTTCCTCCATGTATAATGGTTGGTTGCACATAACAAGTAGCCCTACCCAATCCTGTACTTGGTGAAATATGTTTTGTAATTCCTACGCCTACTTCTATAAGGTAGCTAATATTATTGATCCTTTCTTTATTGTTTGATCAATTTATTGTTGGAATTAGTCTGTAGGATCAACCATTGTCTTGTACAATTTCAAATTTGTGTGGTATAACTCTTGATTGGAAGAAAATAACTTAGAAAAAGCATGTTCCATGAACCCAAGATACTCTATAGGTCCATAGGGAAAAATATCCTTTGGTGCTTGAGAAGCATGATCTACAAGTGCTGGCCACATTTGCTAAATTTTGACATTGATATCTTGAACTTGAACTCAAGATAATCTTTTTGTATGCACAATTGATCTCATTCTTCTATAATTCTAAGAAGTTTTTTCTACTATTTCTAATGCGTAATAATAATAATCTCATTATACTTAGAATCGACAATGACCAACTGATCCTCTAACTGTACCGATGATGCTATGATAAGCTGAAAGAGCTGCTATGAGGACTAGTGTTGAATATCTACAACAAAAAGACTACCAATAGAGGGAATCTAGCCTTCAAAGGTTGTCCTCTCATGAAAAATGTTTTGGAGTGCCCTTGGGGTTAGGTCTCTAGGGCAGTGTCCTATTCCTACTAGAGAGATTTCTTGAATCTTGGAAAACACATGAGAGGGAAGCAATGGGAAAATATACAGGGTATGGGTACATAGATACAAAACTTACTTACAATAGTTAGGATCTTGCACAAGAGTGGGAAAATCCACTAAAGAGATAGTGGAACTCGTTGATGGTTGTAACTCAGACAAAGGTTGCACATGCAACATGAAAGATGTTTCTAGAATGTGTTCCCGTTTCCCAATATTCTCTGGATTTGAGAATATCTCCATATGACCTACATGATCATTGGTAAATGAGAGGTTGGAATGTTGAGAAGGGTGATCATAAATGGTATGAGAAGGTGCAGGAGATTGTGGCAATGAAACATGACTCTATAAAGTGGATGCAGTGGGAAAACAAATAATGCACTCTTCAATAATGGTTATAATCTAAATAGCTTCTTTAGGTTCAACGTCAGGAATATCAATGATATTTGAAGGGTAGGTAAGAGGAGCAGAAAATTTAGATGTAGGGGCGACTAGAGCTTCAAATGCAAAAGAAAAGGGATCAAAAGATGTGGAAGTAACAGGATCAACAACAAGAGTGGTGGGGGCACTGAAGACAATGGGCTTATGGAAGCCAAAGGTAGGGGAATGGATGAGGTCATGATAGGAGAACTTACCAGAAATTTCAAAACACACATAGTAGCATGGGAAAAAGTGAGACATGTGTGCATTCCTTTGACAAGAGGTTGAAGGTCAAAACTAGAGGCATCTAATTTTTTTTTGAGATAATGAAGCTTCATCAAAAGATAAGGGTTTTTGGATTTAAACCATCTAGATAATATGAAACACAAGAAACTTTCATCATGCATTGAATTCATAGCCCAGGCATAACTTCATGATGGAACACGTCTTCAGACATATAATATGGTAGTAGAAACATCTGAAGGTATCCTTGTCAACAACTTTCATCGAGACATAAGTGTTATTGTTGTTGATTCCTATCCACATTTGATAAAAATACTGGTTAAGGATCGACTTAGGGATCTAGGTGGTCATGGTATCATTGATCATCAAGGTGTACCAGGCCTGGAAAGTTGTTTCATTGTGAGTGTGATTTATAGAATCGGCTCGGAATTTCCATGGAGCCTACGCAAGAGTGAGGGATTTTCCATATAGAATATCAACTAAAGTTCAACTCTTTGGAGTATGTCTTTAATCATAATAATGGTCACAACTAAATACCCACAAATAAAATAATTCGCCCTCTTGCAAACTTCTTTGCATGCGGCAAAGAAATCATCTAGTAGGAACTTACAACAATTTAGCGGTGCGCCCTAAATGTAGAATTCAACAATAGAAATAATCTATTATGCATTCCCATTTTGTGTAGTGTTATGTTGCCTTTCCTGTAATGATGTAGCATGTAGAACTTACCTTCTCATTATTTATCAGCTTAATTACTTCTCGCAACCTTTGTGCCTAGTGTTGTATTTTTCATATAAGTTTGCATTGTCAGTCTTTTTATCGTTTTTCAAATATCCCTGGAATGTTGTTGAAAAATATTCATCGTGCATGGAAAATCTAGTAAGCTTGTTTATTTCATCTACATGGATAGGGTATTCTTTAGCCAACCAGAGAGAACCTCCATGTATTCAACTGATGAGAAACTTTGTGCACTACACAATTTCTCCTATGGTCCCAACTATGGGCAAATACCACAACTTCATAATAGAGGACCATTGTAATGGCAGAAAGTCTGGTTTAATTTTAGAAATGGGTTCACTTGACAGAGTTGGTATCCATGTACAATTCAGTATGAAGAGATGGAAACAAAATGGGGCCTAATGTGTCATTGTAAACTAGTGTTTCCTTCTCACATTTCCCATGTATATCACCCATTGGTTCAATTCGGTTATCAGAGAGGTCAGAAAGAATAATTGTATTAGAAGGGTGAACCATGGAGGAAGATCGACAACTATATACAAACTGAACACGAGGACACTGATGGAATTTGGACATGAAAGGCTAGGATGCGAAAGCCATGGCGAAAAACTAAAGAAATTATAATGACACAGATGAGAAATAACGGGGTGACCCTTTATACTTATGAAAAATGAAATACTGTGGCAATGAAATCAATTGTTATACATTAAATGAGACAACTCGACAAAATTTTGGTTTGATTTTGAAGGTAAGAATATTCAAGACACAAATCCCCAAGATATGATGTAAATTACTGAAAAGGATGTGACACGACAACAAAACATAACTAAAGGTACCTCAACAAATTAAACTGGAAATGAAATCAACAAAATTTGATTGTTATATAGAAAATACTCGACACTTTAGAAGACTTTCATTAAATGAATCAATAAATGACAATAACTGCAACATATACCTCCCCAACCACAATGGTTTGTGGTATATCATAACTAAGAAACAAAACATTCTACTAAAGCAATTGAAATGACTAAATAAAATTGACCCATCCTAAACCTAACTTGCACTCTCAAATAGAGAGCAAAGAAAACAAAATGATTTTAGTGACCATAATAGGGTTTCAAGTGTGTTTCATTCACCCAACCAAGTAGAAGAATTCCATCAAGTCCTATAAGCTTTACAAATCTGGATTCCCTTATTTCTGCAACAATGAAAGGACCCATCCAATGCATTTATAATTTTTCATGATGCTTGAGATACTTACTGTCAGATAGCAAGACTTGATCTCCTAATGATAAATACTTGGACTCAATATGTCGATCATGCCAATCTTTTTGTCTTTATTTCTCCACGCTCTAGTGGAAACTCTACAATAGACTTGTCGTTGTAAATTTTGGTGGCTTATGCAATGAACATATTCAAAACATTAAACTCAATAGGTACCATGGATTCTCTACCATGAACAAGATAAAAACGAAAATACTTGTGAAAATGTTTGACAATTTTTTGATAAGCCCATAAAGTGGTAGGAACTCTCGCATCCCAAACATCGCTATTAGTAAAACATACTTTGGTGAGTTCCCTTTCTAATTTGTTATTGAATTCTTCAACTTTCCCATTTTCTTATGAATGATACAGATTACTTTTGTGGTGTTGAGTAAAGAAATCTCTGGTCAAAGTTGCAATAGTGTCATTAAATAAAATGGGATCCTTGATCACTCATTAAACTCTTAGGACAACCAAATATTTTAATAATGTTTTCAAATATTAATCTAGATGCAGTAATACCAGTACAATCTTTGACAAGAGCTGATTCAGCCCAATGCATCAAATAATCAGTTGCGATGATAATGTAACAAGAATGTGAATGTCGTGCAGGGGGGTTTATGGGACCAACGAAATAAACAACCCACTTCTCAAAGGTTGACAGGTATGAACTAGGTGAAATGGAATTTCATCTCTATGAGAAGGTTTCCCAACTCTTTGACATACATCACAATTTTTAGCATGATCATTTTCATCCTTGAACAAAGTTGGACACCATAGTCCTACTTACAATAACTTTCTCGCAATAACTTTTCCTCCTACATGCACTCCTACAACACCACTATGACATTCCCAAATAACATCATCCCTTTCATGAATCAAAATGCATTGGTGCATGATATTGTGAAGCCCCATCTTATACAACTGCCCTGTAATCAACTGATAATATGTTGCTCTCACTACCAATTTTGATTTTTATTTTTAATTTTTAATTTTTTAATTTAATTTAATTTAATTTTTATTTAATTTAATTTTTTACTTTTGTGTACTAGAATAATTATTAGGAAACTTACCAATGGTAAAAAAGAGTGCAATATATTCAAGGTAATCTAGAACAACTTCAATTATGAATAAATCTACATCAAGTAATTGATCATCAATAGAACCCCCAATTTCTCCTGATTCTAGGCAAGAGAGATGATCAGGCCCCACATTAATTTGGCATTTCTTAATAATATCTTCAAAGTAAAATTCTTGTAATAAGAAAAAGCATCTACAAATTTTTCCTTGTAGGCCAGGTTTACTAACAAATTAGTTTCATGCATAATGATTAGTGAAAATTTTAAAATGACCTCCAAGTAAATAAGGCCAAATTTTTTGAAGAGAGTATACCATAGTAAGATCCTCATGTTATGATATGAATTGGATCATTATATTCTTTTTCATCCATCTCGATGCATTTGGAGTGGAAAAATTGGAGGAATCAGCTCATGGAACCTTTTTTACCGGCGGGACCTAGTATGGCAACATGGGGTCTAAAGCCTTCAAGGAGAATTTTGAGGCATCAAATGAAATTTTTTGGGGTTAAAATATTGTTTCTTTAGAACTACACATTTTCATGCTATTCTACACACAAATATATTTCCAACGGTGTAAGAAGCGCATCAATCGGAGTTCATATGCAAAAGTTATGCCACTCATAAGTTGACCTTCCTATTTTCACACCTATAGTTCATGAGGATGCCATGTCAGCCTTTATCATTCATAGAAAAGTAGATATCCATGTGTTTTTGATGTAAAATACTATAGAAGAGTCTGTAATGTACCTCTAGTTAATAATTGATTTAGTCAAACTTAACCACTATTAGGTTATCAGGTTGTGTTTTAACTGGGCCACTAGGAGAAAGAGGCATTCCATTATTTCGAGAGAATTTTGTTCAATAGATGAGAAAAGATAGACATGATGGATAGGAGGTAGATCACATAGAGAGTATATGTGCACTATATAAGCCCACGAGTCATAGGCATTACTTCTTTCTACTTGCAGCCATATTTCCAGAAAGAGAGAGAGTGAAATGGCCTTACCTTCCAACGAGGTTTTCTCCTGAAAGGGTTTCCCAAAGAATTTCTTGTGTCTTATGTATATGTGTGAGCTTATTTTGTCATTCTAAACTTTTATGCATAATTTCCATTCACATTCATGCACTAATTATAGTTAAATTTACAATTCTATAAGTTTAATAAAACTGTAATAGTGTAAAAATTCAAAATTTTAATATATTATTATCAGATATGTTGTGACAAACGTTTCAGTGGAATATCCATGAAAATTTATGGATCATGTTTAGTTGTGGTGTAGTTGTTCTCAAAAATAGAAAATTTTTATCTCATACAATAAATAGGATGATCGAGATTACCTTCTCCACATTGCGCAAGAATGACACCAAGAGAAATATTGGATGCATTAATATGTACATGGAATTTTTTATTCCAGTCAGGATAAACTAGAATTAGAGCACTTTTCAATTTTTCTTTTAGAGTATCAAAAGTAGCATCACACTCAGTGGTCCATATAAAAGGCTTGGTCTTATTTAGCATCTTCTCTAGTCACATAGTGATCAAAGCATAGTTGTGAATAAATATCTGATACTAGCCTATGTGCCCAAATGTAGATCACAATTGTTTGATGCTTGTGTGTGGTAGCATATTAAGGATTACCGCAACTTTGGCAGGGTCCACTGATACACCACCTTTGCAAAAAATATGTCCCAACAATTATCCAAAAGGCACAATGAAAATACATTTCTTCAGATTCAAAGAAATCTACAACTTCCTACATCTATCAAACATAACCCAAAATTGACTAGAATTCTTTTTCAAAAGGCTATAAATTGTCCAATTATCTATATAAAGTTCAAGAGATTTATTTATATAGTCCTTGAATGTGGCGATAACTATTCTACAAATGATAGTTAGTTCATTCTTAAGACCAAAGGGCATAACATGATAAGAATATGAACCCCACTCAGTAGTGAAAGTGGTTTTATTTTTATCCTCCTCTACAATGCAGACTTGATGGTGTCGAACAAACCCATCTATGAAAGAATATGCCTTCTGAGCTACAACATAATCTAGCATTTCATCACTAAAAGGAGTGGGAAATGGGTCACGAACACAAGAATTATTGGGGCTTCAATAATCTACACAGACCTTGATATAATTTGAATCTTTATTTTCTTGAATGACAATGGGACTAATCCATTCAACTTCATCAACAAGGAATATGACTCTTGCGACCAACATTTTATTAATTTGTATTTTAACGTTTTCTTTCACTTGTGGATTTTGATGATATTGAGGATGCTTGATTGGTCTGAAATCAGGCTTCAAAATTATTCATCTCTCCCATATCTCCTTTTATACCTTTAAGTTATGAAACTAAACTAGGTGTTGGGCATGG
The DNA here is from genome assembly GCA_000404065.3 of Pinus taeda. Lineage (NCBI taxonomy): Eukaryota > Viridiplantae > Streptophyta > Pinopsida > Pinales > Pinaceae > Pinus > Pinus taeda. The sequence goes on from APFE030752277.1 coordinate 121,428, forward strand.
AATCCCCCCCACGACATGTTTTGGGGCTCAAAGCCCAAGTTTTGAGTTGATCTTGTTGTAAAGCTCCACGAATTGTAGGTGCAGCGTGCGAAAGTATAATGGAGTCATAGGGTTGTCCACCCTAGTTTGTTAATGTAATGTCGCCTAGATGGGCTATCGGATTGTATAAATAGAGAGAGGCTCTAAGTGTAGAAAGGAGATAGATAATAGGAGAGAAGAATGAAAAGTCTAAGTGATTGAGTCACAGTGAAAAGTGTGTCTTTGGGTCATAGAGTAGGAGAAGGATCTGTAGCTGAGTGCGTAGAGGCCTAGTAGAGTCCACAACTAAGTGTGCGGACCCCTGCAGTTAAGTGCATAGGGTGGAGTCGAGTCTGTAATCGGAGAAGAGATTAATAAAGAAAGGTTTTGTTACCAATTCTATGCATCTGTTCTAAGTTATTATATGTTTGATATCATTTGCAAATATAATGTTTCTTTACTGTGCACACTTGCATGAATGGTGAATCTTGTTAAGTATAACTAAAAACCTACAAATAAGCTAAGTTAATCAACTAATATTCGATTACTAGAAAGGACTGGGGCAATAACATTGTTCGGCCCTCGAGTAGGGATGCGCAAAGGAATCATCTCAGGTTACGAGGAACGGGTAAGTGTGCATAGCAACGTCCGCGCAAGGTCAAACCACAGACCACTTGAAACCATCAGACATCTCCAGGGTGTGGAAACCTGGTTCTAGCACCCTCCCCTACTACTTCGGATGAGATCTCAGTCTACGCTCCGCGGACTATTGCCGAAAGGGCCAGTAGTACCAGGATTTGTTTAGCTAAATAACCTCTGAACTTGGGTCAGGCCCCAACAAGCCAACAAATGGTTCCATTGCTGGGACCGGGATTTGCATGAGGGATGTCTAATGTCGTGTCATTGGAATCTGATGAAGAAAGAAATTGAAGGGTGGTTGGACAGAAATATTCACGAGTTTGTGGTGTAGGAAAATAGGAATCTACGAGGATCAAATGAAAAATGATTAGAGTGCTAATTATATATGGTAATCCACTAAATTTGCTTTACATCCTTCCCCTCTGAGTTGTATCAGTGGATCGTGAAGCTAATAGACAGTGAAGGAAAGTGTAGGCTCGACGAATCGATTGTGTGGACTCCAGAATTGGTGCACAAACTAGAAGCATTAGAAGATAAGATCATGCACGTTGTGGACCATTGGCTTGATCGAATTATAGGGGGATTTATCACTGAATTCTTGGTAGACACGATAGTTAGCTACATCGAGGCAGAATGAAGCTTCCTCAAAGGACCGCGAGGTAAGTACATTAAATCTTTTGAACACTTAGATTAAAATTCTATTGTGTGAAAAGCAGGTTATGCAAATAAATTGATGTTTGGGGTTATGTGGAGTGGGAGGATCTATAGAAACGAAGGTATTGTAGAGATAGAGAATAGCCCCTTGATTTCGCCTCAGCAAGAAAGTGAGGAAGAGCTCGCAAAAGTTTCACCAAGAATTTTGATCAGTCTGATAAGGCAGCGAATTCCGCACATACCACCTCCACCTACACCACCACGAGTCTCACCACCTTCACCCCATCTCCGCCCACACCACCTCCGCCACCACCACAGTTCAGCATGGTGAGTGCGATAAAATTTTCAGTGTTCAAAGGAGTAGGGAACGAAGATCCAAACCAATTCTAGTTCATAGTAAAAGCGGTATGAGAAGCACAAGGAGTTGTGAATGACAATATAAAGAAGGAAACGCTGGTAAGCGTGTTGTAGGATCACGCACTAATATGGTACATTAAACATTCTAATGACCATCCAAACTCGAGGGTCATAAATATCTAGGCTGCGCTGAACAGGGTATTTAGCAGGCCAAAATCGGAGACACAGTCGATTATCATGTTTAAGGAAATCATGATGCTTTCAGGCGAGAGCCCCTGGGAGCTGGATCAGAGACTGAAGAGTATGATTTGCGAAGCCAACATGACCTTGACAGATGGACATCACCACGCATGGTTTATATCGTCACTAAATGCCGCATTAAAGGATCACACTGTCGCAATAGAAGTTATCCACCCAGGCCAAAGCTTTGGAGATTGCAGTGAGACTTCACGAGACCCCGATACAAGATCCTAGCTTGGGAGTACAACAAATCCACGTGCAACTAAAAAATTTGTGTCTAGAAATGCAGAGTTTGAAATTGGACAGGTAACTCGCCCAGAGGCGCACGAGGAGGTATGGTGCATAAAGTGCAAGGGATAGGGACGCGACAAGGACCACTGTTGAGTTTTCGCGAACTGCTTGGTAGGAGGAGGGCAGATGCCATTAAGACCAGAAGCACAAGTAGGACCGAGTGCGATGCCTGCATTATGGTGCATGATTTTTCAGATAGGAGGAAAACATAGTACAGATAATTGTCACCTATTACATAAGTATATGCAGACGTCCTAGCAGTTGTTATGTAATTTCTGAAGATCAGTAGGCCATGACAAGCGCACATGTAGAAGTTACGAACTGATGATGGATCGAGCTCCTACCTACAGATTTCAGACTGAAATGCGAGCCCTCGATCAAAATGCAGGAATGGCGTGCACTAGATTCCAGGGGCACGGACAAGGTTGAGGCGGAATGGGACTAGGAAGGGGTCGCGGACAGCCGATTTGTTATAATTGCAGAGGACCAGGGCATTATGCCCGTGAACATACAAATCTTACGAGGGCGTAATTTTTATATTGTACCTAGTTTGATCATGAGATGGAGGACTGCCCTACACTGATAGCAAGGTTGCGCGATAAAGGAACACTCCAGCTTGCCCTGACTTAGAACCTACAAATGATGAGGTCTGAGCTGCGCAAAGAGGACCCGAGCGTAAACATCGTGCTTCGAAGCGATATCACAACACGAGAGGACAAAGGCAAGAAACCTGAAGAAAGTGCGTGGGTTCGCAAGGCTACCACAAACGAACCTAAATTTGATTTGGAGTGCGTGAAGGAGACATTCATGGAATCTAAGAAGAGCTTCACGAAGGCCTCCACTTCAAGTAGTAAGGATCAACTAGAACCAGAGATGAATCCTTCAATGTTCACTACCTTTCTGGAGACATGCATGAAACTGCTGTTTGACAGCAAAGCAGTGAAAAGACTGCAAGAGCTCATCACTAGATGTGCTAGATCATGGGAACCATGCATAGACTGGAAGCTCAGAAAGCACACATCGCAAACAGAAAGGAAATGAGATTGACTGCACAAATCGGGGAGTATGAAATGGATCAAGTAATTCTAGATCTAGGAACAGACGTGAATGTATTTCCAAAGCAAACATGGGAGCGCATGGGCAGGCTTGCATTGCAGTGGTCCGCTATTCAATTACCAATGGTGAACCAGCAAAAGATCCTACCGATGGGAAGATTGCAGGGAGTAATGGTGGATATTGAAGGTGCGAGCGCGCTTGCAGATTTTGAAGTGATAAAGATTGTCGATGACAGCAATCCCTATCCCACACTACTAGGAATAGATTGTGCCACTGACATGAATGGAGTGATAAATCTAAAGAAGAACAAAATGATTTTTGAGAAAAAGTCATTGCAGGTAGTGGTACCCTAAGAGCCCATGGAAGGATCGCGCTACACAGAGCCAGTGTGCGACGATGAGAGTGATGACGATATAGATTGTATCTACAAGATAACCGCCCAGGAAAATGATTGGGTGAATCCGACTGTGGATGGTAGGATTTCGTGGGAGCGTGAAAGCTCCTGCACATCGGATTCATATGAGGAAATAGAACGATGGCAGAACCGGTTACACGAGGTAAGCACACTCAATTGCAACATGATGATAAGATCACTACGCTGTGTGACAACAGAGTTAAGTGATCTTCCTATGCATGATGGGTTAACAGTGGTGGATGAATTCCTAAACAAATTTGAAAGAGAAGTGTCAGAACAACAACGTTTTGACGCTCTGAAATGGGAAATGCACGGTATGCCCGCAAGGTGGTAGGGTACGCATTAGAGAAGTTTTGAGAACTGGCGCAAATGCAGAACAGTGATGCTTATATGGTTTGGAAAGCCTGAGCTGCGGACGGAAGCTAGGTATGATGGACAAAAAAACCTGTGTGCCCACCTCTCCAGATGGGTACAGGCATATGGTACGTGGCTTGCACGAACGCACACCGTCCTCGCGATAGAAAATAGGAAAAACAAGGAGTGGGCACGACGAAGGTGCGAACGACGAAGTATGATACGACCAAGCAGACCGAAGATTATATGTAGGGAAGCCTTTGAAAAGGTGTGCGAAGTGCTGAACATGATCCACCATGTGAGACAGACTGATTGGGACCTGCACGTACCAACAGTTCTATGGGCTTATAGGATGATGTGCAAAAACCTGACCACGCAAGCACTTCTAAAGCTGAAGTATGAAGGAGGGGTTGTGATCCCTACAGAGCAGGGGAAGCCTAGTTTGCACATAGTAGCACCTGTAGATATGAAGGTACGCATCAAAGGAATCACACAGCCACGAGAAACAAAACACATAAGAATCGAGGAAGAAATCTGACAGGGAAACCTTACACTTCACAAATTTGAAAAAGACCAGGTACAATTGAGGGAGAAAATCTCTTTGATGGATGCAGAGGTCAAGAAGCTGGAAGATGAAATAAAGGAAGCATTTCTCGCCGAAAAATCGAGGATGGTAAAGCAAGGTGCATATGATCATATTGACAAGTTGAAGGACTATTGCCGTGAATTGATCAGTCTGCTGCCTTGGCTTGGACCGCATATTGCCAAATGTAGTGACCAGGGTAATATGTTACAAGTATTAAAGTGCACGATGTTGATCACAAAAATGAAAGGTGAGGATTCTCCGTGAACCATGGTGGAGGACAGGATGGAGCCCCGCATGGGTAGTGCCCCCACATGACTAACCATAGGAAGAACAGTCTTAGGGCTTCGGGCAGTTGAAAGGGAGCGCGGGACTATAAACTATTTTTCCTGGGGGCTGTGCGATATGGGAGATGCACGCAGAAGCAGAATGACATGAAGTTAGCGACTGCACACGAAGGGTTGCGCTGCCATGTGGTTTGGCTGGGAAGTGACCGGTGAGGTCATTATTCACGATGGGACGTGCGATTTGAGGCCAAATGGAGCAGGCGGTAGGCATTTAAGACGTGATTTATGGGCAAGATTTTGGAAAATCTACTGCCAAGAAAGCATTAATGGCTTGAAATTGTGGGGGCGGTCAAATTCGAATTCAAAAGGCACTATAAAACACAGAGGGCTATCCAGCAAACAACACTTGGTCATTTGAGAGTTGAGCGTTTGAGCGGAGCACTAAGCATTGAGAGCCGAGCGGTAAGTGAGCCCCTAAGTTCGCGAGTGACACAATACAACCTATATACTATGATGGCCACTAAAGATGGTTTGGGAATCGAAGAGGTAACCGCTGGTGAGGCCACACAGACCCTAATGGTGGAGGACGTCCTAGAAGGTGTCGAGGTTTTGCTGGAGATCCCCAAATCACTGCGAACGCCGAGGTCCAAGAAAGATAAATAGGAAATGGATCTCGTACGCATGTCCCCGAGGAACCTACTACACAGTAAGCTATTAATGGCTAAAAAGCGGAAAGCTGTCACAATCGACACGAATGACGAGTAAGAAGATTTGCAGGCTCTTATCATCGCAGCTGAAGAAGAAGAAGACACGGAGGAAGACATTCAACCAATATGCTCTGCGACAAAACTTCCCGTGTATGTCCCTCCACAGAAAGGGAAAACCAAAGTGCCGAAGGACTTGGATGAAGCCAAGAGTTCACTCCAAACCTTGCTCCTCCCAGATGGCATAATATTTAAGGGCCCGCACTTGGGCCGTGTGTCGACCATGAAGTTCGAAGATTGGGAGCTCGTTGATTGCGAGAAATTCTCTCACCTGGATACCGAGAATGTCATGAAGCAGAATAGTGCAGGGGTGGTGACAATGTTAGAGCCACGAAAGTGACTGCGCGGAGTGGAAAAGGTCGAGCTGTTGAGCTTATTATGGGTGCCGCATTTCCATCGCGCACCCATAATGATTTTCGTCATCAGGCAGCTGCTTTTCTTGGGGCATGATGGGTACCTATGGCTGGAGGAGCTTATCCCCATTATGACAGACCTAATTCACCACTTTTCTCAGCTCCCTTACAAAGGAAAGGACCCCGCGACCATATCAGAAAGGAAAGGTAGTGATTTGGCCCTCGCAAAGGCTATGAAGACAAAAAAAAAAGTTGGAGAAGAAGAACAGGGGATACACTATCTCCACTATCAAGGACAAAGAGGTACGCGTAGCTACCCAAATTCTAGTTGGCAAAGTCATGCGAAAGTGCCACGTCGACGAGGTACTTGCATCGGTGATCGCATTGGCCGAGCAGTGCGCGGAAGGAGTCCAGTTTAACTGGGCTGAATTTCTCTGCATGGAATTCTTGGAGAACTGCTGTGAAGCCAAGGAGCAGGGAAAAACCTTCCACTATGCGTGGTTGTTTTTATCCATCATGCTCGTAGTGGGGGAACTACCAGAAGACAGTTAATTCACCCCAATTGACAGAGATTTACTAGAGGCCGCGAGGTATGCTTCGCTTTGGGCCACAAAGGATGCGAAAAGAATACGCTACACCAAAATCTTCTAGGTGCTCATGGAGATGAGCATCTAGATGTGGAGTAATTGGAGGCTATGCTTGTCACCTACAGTGTACAATAGTCTGAACAATTTTGCAGAGTTTAAAGCCAACATGCATAATGTCTACATCAGGGTGCGCAAGGATACAATGAGGCAGTGGACGAAGCTCCTCTTTATAGCCGCCGCTGATGCCATCTTCACTGTCATGGAGACATGGCCTCCAAAATGGCACACCCTAGATCTAGCAGAACTAGAGAAGGTGGCAGTATAGAAGAAAAAGGATGATGCCAAGCTACGTGTCACCCAATTGTCCAAAAAAGGGCGGCAGGAAGCAGTAGAAACTAAGGAAAAGGCAGCACGGGAAGTGACAGAAGCAACAATAGCAGCACAGGTGGTATCAGTAGCAATCATGAAGGCAGATGAGGGTCAAGTAATGTCCTTGCAAGGGCAGGAGGCTGAGGAAACAAAAATAGAAGAAGGGAGCACAGACCCAGGGACTGAGTCCACATAATTGAAGCAGCCACACATCGCAGAACGAGTAGGACCAAGGAAGAAGGTCAAGGCCTCAAAGTTGGCCACTGACTCGATCTCCTTAACTGAAGGTGATCTCCATGACATCGGCAAGACGGTCTGCGATGTCACAAGTGAAGCGCTTCAGGATTTTATGCAGGAGCACCAAACTGTGTTGGGGGCCCTCAGGGTGCAGTTGCAGCAGTTACAAGTGTGGCCCCCTCAGGTGGGTACCCTTTCTACCCACCTTGCAGGAGGATCCTCAGTAGCAGAGCAGATGCTTCACGCACGGATGGAAAACATGATGGTGTTACTAGAAGGGGCCCTAGTCACAAAGAATGTGACCGATAGGTTTTCAGTTAACATGTTGAAAGGCCTTGGCCTTAATTTGGCTGCCCTTCCGTGAGAGACACTGTATCAGCTACAGGATGGGATAATGGTAGAGCTATGGGCTAGGGAGAGCAGCGCAATCCAAGTTTTCAGCGAACAAAAGATCAACATGGAACAAGTCAGTGTGCAGTGCGACGAATTGGTGTCGCAGAACCAACAGTTAGCGCAGGTTGTAGATGACACCTGCCGACTTGTCCCGGAGCTGGCCATCCCAGCAGATCTACCAGTAGAGGTGCGGATCCATAGATTGGCAACCAAAGTCTGCGAGGCTAGGGAAGAAATGACAAAGGTTTAGTTGGAGCTGAATCTTCAGATCGCCGAGCTGTGGTTGAAGGCGCAACCTTCCACTCCCCTGGAAGTCAGAGAACAATGCGCTAACGCTATCGTAGTAGGGATGGAAGAAATTGGGAGTGCATTGTGAGACTGTACTAACATGTTGGAATAAGCACTTGAGGTCCTCATGACTTTGTAGGAGGACCCTAACATCTAGCACTTGAGACAGAGGCGTGAGAACTCCAATAGCAATATGATAGTGTCCGAGGAACTACACAGACAGTCGTCCTCACTCAGCGGCTTGTGAGGACGCAGCAAGCTAAGGCACTAAGGTAGTAGGTGGACGTTGCGTGACACAAGGAGGCAACACTCAAAGTGTGCGTTCAGCCATGGATTGACGAGGCCTTCACAATCACGGTGCATATCGAAGGAAAGCCCACGCACATACAGGGGATGCACATGTAGGTGCAAGAAATCACGCCGGACACAGAGGTCTTAGAAGAACAGATGCAACAGTTTCAATAAATAGTAGCTCAGTGCACTGCGGATATCAGTACCATTTGAGAACAGTTGGAGGGAATATGCGCCAATATCGCCGCGCTGACAGAGTGACTCGAGGGCGAGTCACGATGTTTGTGTTGGGGGCCAGTTGATCTTGTTGGAAAGCTCCACGAATTGCAGGCGCGGGGAATGAAAGTATTATAGATTCATAGGGTTTTCCACCCTAGTTTTGTAATGTAATGTCAGCTAGATAGACCTACTAGATTGTATAAATAGAGCGAGGCTCTAGGTGTAGAAATGATATAGATAATAGGAGAGAAGAATGAAAAGTCTAAGTGATTGAGTGACAGTCTGAAGTGTGCCTTTGGGTTGTAGAGTAGGAGAAGGCTCTACAGTTGAGTACGCAGAGGCCTAGTAGAGTCTGCAGCTGAGTGCGCGGACCCCTGTAGCTGAGTGTGTAGGGTGGAGTCGAGTCTGTAATCAAAGAAGAGATTAATAAAGAAAGGTTTTGTTACCAATTCTGTGTATCTGTTCTGAGTTATTATATGTTTGATATCATTTGCAAATATACTTTTTCTTTACTGCGCGCACTTGCATGAATGCAAAATCTTGTTAAGTGTAACTAAAAAGATACAAATAAGCTAAGTTAATAAACTAATATTGGATTACTAGTAAGGACTTGGGTAATAACACTGTTTGGCCCCCAAGAAGGGCTGCGTGAAGGCAACATCTCAGGCTGCGAGGAACGGGTAAGTGCACATAGCGACATTTGTGCAAGGTTGAACCACAGACCACTTGAAACCATCAGACATCTCTAGGGTGTAGAACCCTAGTTCTAGCACCCTCCCCTACTACTTTGGGTGAGACCTCAGTCCGCGCTCCGCGAACTATTGCTGAAAGGGGCAGTAGTACTGGGATTTGTTTGGCTAAATCACCTCTGAACCTGGGTCAGGCCCCAGCAAGCCAATAGTAGGGAAAAAATCCTTGTACTCTTTTAGCAAGTCAAATATTTCCTTAGTAGTTTTTTCATTCAAATAATCACTAGTAGAAGCCAGCTTGGGTTTGCGTTCAATTCCAATGTTGTTCTTGCATAACTTCAATGGTTTCAGATGTGTGGCATATTTTATAGGATCATCTTTAATACTCCTCTCCCCCTCAAAATCCTTGAAGGACAGATGCCTTAGTTCCTCCAAATCATCCTCTTTAGGCTCTTTGTTAACTTTTCCACAAGGGAAAGCTTCTTGGAATCTTGACTCATGTAGAATCCTACAACCTACGTTGTTGTTGGATTCAAAAATTGGCTTTCCATTAGGGAATAATACCCTCTTAATTACGTTTAGAGCTTCAACTATATGTGCATCCTCATCTTAGAAGGAAAATTCACTACATAATTGAGTTCTAGAACTGGTTTTGATGAGCTCCCCCACCATCTCACAAGTGTTTCTTGTAAAGAAACATTCATTAAGGGAATTCTATTATTTTCTTCAATGTGTAGCTTAAATAATTTAATAAAATTCACAATATAACCAATGCCATTAAAAGTACAGTAGTTCCTTACCTCTGTACTGATCCATCTAATAGAGAAAATGGTTGCACAACATCTAGAGCATAGATTGAGGTCTCCCTGTTTCCATTCATCCAACACAACATCGTAACTAACTTCAGTATGCGGAACACTTCTCCAACTGAGAGAACCATATGTTGCAGGATTACTGTAATCCTCCCTCTTCACTATAGTTAACCAATATAGTTGATCTAGAACGTTGGTCTCTTTAGCATTATCAATGGGATCTATAAATATTGGACCTTGATAGGTGTTAAAATAATCATACATTTGAAATTATTAAATTTGTTACTTTTTGGTGAGAGATTTGTAATTGATTGATGAGATATTTGTGGAGAGACTTATGGAGTGATTGTTTGAGAGATTACGTGAAATAATTGAGAGATCCTCACGTATAAATAGATGCTATTGATAATGAAAAATTATGGGAATGTTTGCATTACAACCATATATTTTTTCTATGTCATTTGTATTTTTGCTGGTGTAATTCTTCATTTGGTATTAGAGCTATTTGTGCATTGTAGTGTTGCATAATTGATGTATGCATGGAGCCATCTATGGAGATGTAGAAGCAGTGAGCCATTCCTCCAAAATATTAATTGTTGATCTATAATTTTATTTATTCCAACCACTACAATTTATTTTTCAGCGTTATTATTTAAAAAAAATCAAAGTATTTATTGCCAATCAATTTCAACCATATTGCAGACATTGTGGACACTTATGGGTTGCGTGAAACTGTGTGAATATCTATGTTTGTTGAAGTTGTGTGCATATTCTTCAATTTTTTTATTTATTTGTTAAATCAAGAAAGAAGAACATATATTCCCTATTCCAAATGAAAAGATCTGTGGTTAGCCAACATGAAACAAGCATGGAGTGTGTGAAAATTTGACAGATCTTTTGAAGTGATCTAGTCCAAACCATCAATGAAACCTACGTTGAAAATCCAAGGCATAAGCATTGGAGAAACCTGCATTGAAAAATGCAGAGTATGAAATTTTAAATATTAAAAGCTACTTTCACTGTGGACATTTTTCATGTTGTGCATGAAATTTAAAGATTAACTCGCATGAAGTTTGAATTTAAAAAAATTCTTATGTTGTATGTGAATAATTCTACCTTCCTTATTTCTAAAAAGGTGAAAATGTGAAGTAAGTGAAAAAGTTGGAGTGAAGTGAAAAGGTCGAGTAATAATTTTCCGTTTTTTTTAATATATTTAAGGAGTCAATGTCCATGTTTAAGTCAAGTTGAGTTGAAGTCGAGAGTATTTTTTATTTGAGTAAAGCTGAAGTTGTAAGGTACATTTTTGGTGGTGCCCAACACATAAATATTATTGTTGTTTATACGGGTGCATTATCAGTTGAACCTGACACTCTATTCTTCAACAAGCGAGCATGTTCAAGTGAGCACGATCAAGCAAACTTGAAACATTAGGACTAAAAAAATGGGAAAAGGAGGAAAAAGGATACAAAATCCAAATTATGAAATAGAAATGCTACAATAAGATCTCGATGATGCACTTCACCAAATTGGCAAACTAAATAAAAAATATAAACAACACAATTCCATAAGAAACAAGTTTTTTAAAGACTATTGATTTCGCCAGAGATCACATAAATAAGCAAGAAGAAAGGTTGTTTTCACTGGATGAACAAATAAGTGATCTTATAAAACTTAATGATAAGAAAGATCAATTGATCGAAGCTTTGAAATAAGAATTAATGGTAAAAGAAAATGTATTTTCGTGACTTGAAAGTGAAGTAAATCAATTAAGTCAATAGAAAGAAAATGTGATGCAACATGTGATGCAAGTGACCTCATAGTTGATAGTGATTGTGATGCTAAGAATGAAAATTTCCATGTATCTCTTGTATGTTATGAGGTTGAGGATGATAGTTCAGAAAGTGAATTTCATGTTGAAGGTGATGAATCTCAAACTGAAGATGGTGAAATAGGAAATTTTGAAAAGCATACAAAAGGGATTGGTTCTAAACTTCTTAACAAAATGAGTTACAATGGAAGATGTCTAGGTAAAGCAAGTCAAGGAATTAAAAAGCCTATACAAATAAGTGTGAGAACAAAGTATGAAGGCCTTGGTTATGAAGGACACACAAGTGATGCAACTAGCAAATTTGTCAAAGGAGGAACATTGAGAACAGGTGAATCATCTAACAATACAACAAATCAAATGGAGAACCAAGAAAAATATTGCAATCATTGTGGAAGGACATGTACTATCTAAATGTTGGAATTTACATTCATCCACTATCTATGGTCAAACAAGTCCTGATCATCATAAGCGTTGGAATAAGGATATATCAAACCCTCATATAAAAATGCAACGTGGTTAGATTAATGTAAATGAATGGAAAATGTTTTATTTTATGTTGGGATATTTTTACAAAGTCAAAACTTCAATTGTACAAAAATATATCTCACATAAAGTTCATGAGTTAGTTGGTTCCGCAAAAGTTAATCGTTATTAAGGAAATAGTTGTTTCATGAGTCAAATGAGGCATGCATAGTTCTTGTAAAGGTTTGTGGTAATTAGAAAACCACTATGTAATGTTAGAGGTAGGTTCGTGGTCAACCAAAGCCACTTTATGTAATTAATGGTACGTGGTTAGCTGTTGGATTTGTGGGGCCTGACCCAGGTTCAACGTTAGTTAGCCAAACAAATCCCTACACTACTAGCCCTTTCAGCATCAGCCTGTGGAGCGCAGACCAAAGTCTCGCCCGAAGCAATATGGGGGGATACTGGAACCAAGTTTTCGTACCCTGAGATGGTCGTGATGTCGGTTTACCCTCTGCTTCTACTTTCACATAGGTCACTAAGTTTTAGGGCTCTATTAGTCTACCCTTTATTCCACCCTTCAGTACCTCCACGAAGGTGTACGATTGACCTTCACACAGCCTTAACCTGCGATCCAGGTACTTCCGCACTGCTATGACAAAGTATTGTATAGGTTCCCAAGTTATCTTAAGTTTTTTACTTATCTTATTAATTAACCATAGTTAGTGCTGCATAAATAGATATTCTTACTTGCATTCGATTAACCAATACAGTCACGCATCACATGAACATTGTAAATTAAACCCAAAACGCAATATAACCAAATGCATTAACAAGAAATAAATACACAGAATTAGTAGAATACTTCTCTTTATTGATATATTCAAATTAATATAGACTCTATTCATCCTGTGCACACAGTTGCAAGGGTCCGCACACTCAGCTGTGGACTTCCACCCTAGGCCTCTACACACTTAGCTGCAAAGCGTCTACCTACGCTAACACCCGAGACACTTAGAATCCAATGCTTAACTTCTTACTTCATTCTTCCCTATCTACAAAAACTACTTAGAGCTTACTTACTTAGCTCCTTTTTATACAATCCCATGGTCTGCAGACCATGGGTAGATATTTACATCCAACTTTGCACTTTACAAAATAAGGGCGGACAACCCTTTATGACTCTTGACACCTTCGCACTCCGAGACCACAGAATGCGGAGACTTTACAACTTTATTACAAAATTGTCCCAAAACGTGGGCCTTTAGCCCCAAAACTGTCCTTGGGGGAACTTGTTCCCAACAGGCCCCCAACACAAACATGGTGACTCGCCCCCGAGTCACTTTTTGGGCATGAAGATCTTGGCGCAAAGACCTCCTAGCTTGACCTGTATGACGGAAACCTCGGCAGTGCACTGTGTAGCCACTTGCTTCACTTCTTCAACCAACTGCTCGGTCGCTGGCCCTGAACTGTTAGCCTAAAGCTTCTGTTGAGTTTCTTTCAGATGTGCAAGCTTGCCTTCAATAGAGTCCGTGACCGTATAAGCCTCATCCCAAGGCTTCAAATGGGCCTTCAGCACTGCCTCCTTGTGCTGCATTGCATCTACCTGTTCTTTTAATTTTTTGGCATCCTGCAGCTTCACCAGTCTCTGCGTGAGACTGACGGCTCGTGTTGTACCTTCTACTTCATCATAGCACTGCTGCAGTTCTAGCACTTTTGTCTCCAACCACTATGCATTAGGGTCCTCTTGCAGGATGGTCAGGACCTTGATCGATTGTTCAAAAAGTTGTGTGCAATCTACTACTACATTGTTGACCACCGTTATCGCCTCTGTGACAACGGTTGCATGCTGCTCCTTTACTTCTGGTGGAGTTGAATGCTGGGCCTTCAACTGTAAATTTGCAATAGATAGGTTCAACTATAGCTGAACCTTAGCCAACTCTGCGCAAGCATCGTGCACCCGTGTAGCAAGCTTGTAGACTTGTTCATCTTCCTCTACCTCCTCAGCAATGGCCAATTCAGGGACCATTCAGAAAGCTTCCCTTACAGCCTTAACCATGTGCATATTTGTGTTGTTAAGTTCCACCATGGAAGTGAGGGTGGTGTCTCTCTGCAGTGCCATCTGTTCATTATTAATCTTTTGTGCACTGATCACTTGCAAAGTGCAGTGTTTACGCCCTCAACTCCATGATCACTCCATCTTGCAGTAGGAGGAGCGCCTTGCTAGGGAGCACTACTAAGTTCAATCCCACTCCATTGAGGGCATTGACAGTGGGCGTATTAGCTTCATTCTCTGTGGTTAGTGCTCCATCCGACAACACTATCACTTGGGAGACCTTCGCATGCAGCATCTCGGCAACTTCTGAAGTACCAATAGCGAGGTTGGTGGACATCGTTCCAGCCTACGATGTGTGAGTCTGTATCTCCTGTAGACCTGTCTATATGGCCCCAAATAGTAGCTATTGTTGCTCAAAATGTTGTAGTGCCTTCGTGGTGACATCCCGCACCGTGTCTCTAATGTCATGCAAATATCCTTTTGTGAGGGTGATTGGGTCTGGTGACACCTTACTAGCCTTGGATTTCTTCCTCGACCCCACTTTTTCTTGTTCCCTTGGATGCTTGATGCAGTCCGACGTCCTCTGCAGGTTCGCTCCATGATTCTCTGTTTACTCGTTGTTTCATCCTCTGTTTCAAGTGAAGGCGACCTCACACCTTTGTTAGATCCACGCTCTGTTCCACCTGTCTTATTTTTCGTCTGTTGGGAGGCATCGCGCTCCACCTAGGCCTTTTCAACAGCCTCCTTCTTCCTTTTCTTCGCCAGCTACGACATCTTGAGTTTGGCCTCCTCCTTTCTGCGCTGCGCAATGTACTTTCTCAACCTCACCGCCAAGTTTGAGGTAGTGTGCCACTCCGTTGGCCAGCGATCAAGAACTACACCAATCGCATCGTCCATTTCCAAGTAAGGCAAGTCATACCATGTCTTCTCAGGATCCTTCCATGCCTTGATCGACAATGTTGGGTTGTGTTATATTATTTCCGCAACTAGCCTATGTAGTTAACCAAGGGGTTAGTCCGCCCCCCATGCATTTTACCGATTGCGAAGTAGGGGGGTTTGAAAAATCAAGCTGGTAGTCCCGATTTTGGGACCCAGGGGAAAATATTTTTGTATATGTGTTTTATGTGTTATGCTCTCGCATTGTTTATTTTCTGCGTTTTAGAATTTATATGTAGGTAATTTCTTACGGGGTTAAAACCTACATTTGGTATCAACATTGTTTTGGCTTCAACGGGCCGCCTTTGTTGCTGAGGGGTTTCACTCGGGCTTGTGGTAGACCTTATTAAGTGGGAGATCTACGGGATCGATTCTGGTGATGAAAGAAGATGGCGAGCGGTGGAAAGATAGAGATTGATAAATTTAATGGTTAGAGTTTTGAGTTATGGAAGCTCAAGATGGAGGATTTGTTGGTGGATAAAGATCAATGGATCATGGTAGATCTAAGTACTAAACCAATGGGAGTGTTTGATGAAGAATGGAAGAAGTTGGATCAGAAGGAAAAGAACACAATACGATTATGTGTCTCAGATTTAGTATTGCTAAATGTATCAGGGGAAGCTATGGCGAAGGCTTTGTGGGACAAGTTATGGAATTTGTACTAATCTAAGTCTCTTGTGAATAAACTGTTCCTAGGGAAAAGGTTGTATAACCTGAGGATGAAAGATGGAGACTCAGTGACAGAGCATCTGAATGCATTTAATACCGTGGTAAGTCAGTTATTGTTTGTTGATATTAAAATTCACATGAAGATAAGTGCATTAGCTTTTTGTGTTCTCTACCAGATTCGTGCGATAGTCTGGTTATTGCAATAGGTAGCAATGCAACTGCCTTGCAATTTGATGAAATAGTCTCATCCTTGCTGACGGAGGAGATGAGATAGAAAAATATGGAGAGCTAGAATGGTGATGCCTTGTTTGTA
>APFE030752277.1:140747-155245 GCA_000404065.3 Pinus taeda
TTGAGAAGTTCTCTTGGTGTAGAGAAACAATGGGCATTGTAGGGCTAGATAAATGACTAAGCTATTGTGTGGCCCCCTATGGAAAGAAAACAACAAGTGGGAGAATGTTGGGTTGTGTTATATTCTTTCCACGACTAGCCCACGTAGTTAACTGGGGGGTTAGAGGGGGGGCAGAGCCCCCCCTTTGTTGCACCGATTGTGCAACAAGGGGGTCACGGGGGGGTGGTAGCCCCCCCTGTCCAAGGGGTTTGAAGGGGGCGGTTAGCCCCCCTCTACAGGGTCCAGGGCAGCACCCCGGGAAAAAAAAAATTGGACCCTATATTAGGTTGGGCGGTTTTGTGCATGGTTTTCGCACATAGTTGTCGGTCCATGGTATTGGATTCTTCAACATGTATAAATATGTATTATAACATTGAAAGGAACATAATGAAAAATCAAGCCAGTAGTTTCAGTTTTGGGATCCAGGGAAAAATCTCTGTGTATATGTGTTTTATGTGTTATGCTCTTGCATTGTTTATTTTCTATGTTTTAGAATTCGTATGCAGGTAATTTCTGTACGGGATTAAAACCTATAATATAAAGCTCCAAAATTGGGTTTTCTAATTTCTCTTCTATTTCTTCGGGTTCTTCTATCAATGGTAAGTTAAAATAAGTTTCTTCCTCCTCTTCCTCACTAGGGATTTCGAGTTCTTGTCCTAGAAGTTGCTCTCCAGTTGAATATAGGAAAATTACTCCTTCTGTTGGGGATGTAGGATCCTCTTCTTCTATTATTGCTTCAGTTGATGAGGTCAGTGAATATCTAGGTTGGATTTCAGATATGAGTACCTCGGGAAGTTTATATTTGCCTACAAATGATGGAATATGAATTTGAGTGGGTGGTGTGGCACTATGAGGTCATGGTGAGGTGAGTGATGATGTTGGAATTAAAATTTTACCTCTACCTAATAATATACCTCTAGAATATCTTTCATATTCATAACATTTTTTTATTTTTATTTTTTAAGTAAGAAAAAAAAAATACTCCAATATACACTTCCCTGGCAACAACGTCAAAATGTTTGACAATTTAATTGACCTTAAATTTCTTACATAAATTATTGAACAAGGCTAGTAAGCTAATGAACTGTAAGTGAATTGTATGTGATAGAAGCCTTTTATTCTAAATTAAATTGAGTTATTGAAATGCACATGTCTTCTATGAGTAAATTAGTGATTCCTAGAAAATAAGATTAACTCTACAATGATGATCACACTGTCTTTCTTAAAACAACTCTTGCTTATAGAAATCTCACATTCTTCTTTGAAATAAAGAAAATCTCACACTTGATGTAAATGAAAATTAATTCCACACTCTGCATAAACAAGAATTATATACACACACTCAATCGCAGAAGCAAAAACTACTATTTAATATCATCACACATATATATAAACAACGATCATACTTGTATGAAAACAAAATGAAACAAACTCCTACTTAAAATACATTCCACTTGCTTGAATTATAGATCACACATGCTTGAAATTTAACATCCAATTCTGCAAATAAATCCATTGTCTTTAAGAAAGATAAAATTATGTCTAATTGATTAAAGTATAACACTATGTAATTGCTGCTAAACTCTATCCATGTGCATCCAGAATCTATGAACAAACGAAATGATTAATAGAATGAACTTAATTCAAATCTGGAAGAAATTAGAATGCAATTACTTTATCAAACAAACAGAAAGCTATGAGAATATAAAGACAATTTCTATCTAATGAAAACAAAATAGAAATCCTTATTTCTCGATGGGACCCTCCATGAGAAGAAGTAAATCATGCTATTGATCAAACACTTAATCACGCATGAGAAAATGAAATGATTCTTTTATATACAGAGCATTAAAAATAGATTGTAAATCTCATTGTCGTTTCCTTACTTAAAAACCTTTTTATTTCTACAGAGAGGCATAGTTATAGAGCTCATAGCAATAAATTGTTTAGATTTATACGCCTAATACATATCAACATAAGCTATAATTAACTTTCAAAGATATTGTAACATAATTCACTCTCATGATTGAAATTATCAAAGAACATCATGAGGCATAAATATCGCTCTCTCTCGCCTATTCCGACTACAGAGGTTGACTTCATCTTTGATCGCATCACCAACACCTGCTTCCATTGATCTAGTTCATGAGAGTAGGAGGAAATTCAATTTCCACCTACCCATATATTTCACTTCCTAGCTGGCACCTTGGAACCTTTCAAACCACGGACTTGGATGTATAATTGTATATTAGTTGCACAATCATTGCAATTTGGTAGCTGAAGTAAACATTTAACTAAATAATAAAGAACATTATCAATTTATGAAATACAAGACAATTGTATACTTGCCATGTCAAAATTCATGTGATTTGATGCCCAACGTGTGATTACGAAGATCAAAAAGAAATAGATAGAGTGAAAAAGGGTGTAAAAAAGAATCTATTATGAGGCTCAACACTCATCAAAAATATCATGGTAGATATCATACTAAAGCAACACCCAAATGTGCTCTTCTCATCAATAACGATCTTAAACAGCATCAATATATCCATGCAATCACATATCATAGGAAGAATATCTCAAACCAAAAATTGATCACCCATGCAAATATCTCAAAGTGTGCTTGGCGACAACTCAATGTGTATGAAGAGGCTCAATCATGAATTCACTCAGGTTGTTCTAAGACATATATATACGAATGGGTTTTCACATGGAACATCAATGCTTCAATCAACTGGTGGTTACCAAGTCAAGTTCAACAATATCTCTTCATAACTTCTTGAAATCCAATTAGAGTTTTCCAAGGATTCACATTTCTACTTTCTTTAATAGCTTCACTATATAAATTTTATTTTCTCAACTTCAGAATGTAATCCATCATGCCATGATTCTTCATTTTGAACTTAAAATGCCATCTATCTCTTACTTTGGTCATTAGAGGCTCATTACATGTCAATAATAGGCCATCAATATATAAAACCAAAATCAAATTCATACCTCAGACCATTTTTGAAGTAGAGGTTTACATTGGCACATCTTCTGGCTTCACCATATAACTGTTAATGCAGACATACCAGGCTCGGCAAACTTGCTTCATACAATTCTTTCTGCAAACATAACACTTTACCAAACCAATATGCTAAGACTTACATAAATCAATACTATGCAAACAAATCAACTAAGTCATCTTATCAAGCCTTGGATTCTAGATCAAAACTGATACCAAATCATAAAATTTTCTGCCAATATCTCTGTGATAAACTTTTTGAACCAAATTCCAGGTGGAGCTCACATCCAAATATGAAGTTACAACAATATTTAATTTACTAATCATTATCTAATACAACATTATCGAGTCATCCTCATGATCATAGCATGAACCATTTCTTCCATTAAATATCAATGGATACATCGGGGACAAGTCATATAAGTTTCATGCATATGTCAAGAATGAGTCATACAAGTTTCATCCATTCATTGTGAGGTTACTTCATACTGAATCACAATTTTTTATACTTCAACTAATGTGCCAAAGATAATGAGGCCAATACAAAATCGTTATTGAATCCCAATATTAGTTACTAAAAGTAACTATCCTCAGATAGTATTGTTATCAAGGAAAATCATCAAGTCAAAAAAAACCCTAATTTGTTATCATCATGAATTCAATCAATCCATAAGAAAAAAACATATGAAGCACCATGTCAATGCTCTAAAGCATATTTATGAACTATCAAGCATCATGTAAAAACTCCAAACATTGCTCATCTATACTAATCAGCCAAATATTGTCAAACCTTGCAACTGTCATAAAATAATGTCATACACTAGCTTTAATGATTAAATCATAATGACATATTTATTTTCATATTTCGGTCACCTGAAAACACAATTTTAGTCAACACATTCAAATTCTATCTAGAAAGTCAAATACTCAAACTTCCCTAATGTTATAGACATATTTGGGCACTACAACCCCAATCTTATATGTTGATAAAACAAGGTCTCTTTAACCCATAAAAGTGTTTTTCATACCCTAAAGGATCATAGTCAACTGATTACATCATTCCCCAGAAGTTCCACCTAAAAAACCACTCAAAACTGGCCAAAATTGGACCATACTGACTGCTCCATTGTCAAGGTGCGATGCATACTGACTCCTACACTAGCCAAGTGCGATGCATACTAAAGAAGCCTTTTGTGGGGTGCGATTAGCGAGAATGGACAAATGTCTGAGACAATTTGCTAAGTGGATGCTCATGGAATTTTCTAGAAACTTCTCCTATGACACTTGCCTCTCTGAATTCACCCAGGGATGAGTAAGAGATCCAAAAAATCTCCAAGTGTAACCAAGAACTACAAGTGGAATGACACTAATCAAAAACCCAGAGATGACTCACCCTTGCAGACATCTATATATGGATCCCTCATCTGAGAGATCTGAAGGCTGGAATTTTGTAATTTGTAAGGAAGTGTTGTTAGTTTGTCTTTGAGAAGGAGCATTGTATTGTTGGGTGATCTTTCTTTTCATGAGGTGAAGAGGGCTTTGATGCTGGGAGGATGAAGCTGGATCAGACGACTGGGTTGTAATTCTCCCTTCTATTTTAATAAAGTTCTTTGAGTTTTCCTCCATACAATTGTGTACTTGTGAATCTTGTTATTTGTGAATACCATTGTATGTTCAATGTATTTTGGATTGTTCATTGTTTATGATATAATAGATCAAGATGCTTTGATGGTGTTTTGTTACTTTGTTTCTGAAGGTACTCTCTAAGCAGGACAAGTAGGAGAGGAGTTTCAAGCTCTATCAAGGGGGAGAGGAATCAAGCAAGGAATCAAGTGGAAGATCCAGTTAGTCTCTTTGCTTCTCTCTTATCTATCATACATAAAGGAAATCGCAAATTCCTTTCATTGTTTGTTTCTAGGATAGTTGCCAATCCTAGTGGGACTAGCAGATCGAAAAGACTCTAGTTTTCCCATAAACAAAATGGTGACTCCGCTAGGGAGCGAATAGTTTGTTTGTGTGTTGTTGATTGTTTGCTTTATAAACTATAGATGGAGCCTAAAGTTAGCCAGATAGCCTTCGAACTGCTCTTTCTCTGCAATTGCAAAGTAGATGAATGCTGCTTCAGTCAATCTCCGGTTTAGTTTATGATTTGAACATCTGAATTACAAGAATTCTAGATGCCCTGTTGGTAGCTCAATAACCTCCTAAGATCATACCCCTATACTTTTCTCTTTACTGTCCATCATAGCTCAGCTTAACACACTGAAATCAGCTGCAAAATTGAGCCAAAACCCATCTCAATTGCGCTCCCTGGCCCATCGCACTATCTATAACTGGAAGCCAGTATGCATCGCACCTCGTGTGTAGTAGGTGAGATGCATCCCTGTTTCTGTGAAGCACAGGTGCAATGACTGAGTAATCCTATTTCTCTCCTTGAAATTTGGAGTTTTTGTCCTTATTTTCAACTCTGTTTGATTTTTTGCTGCTTATGAACAGTATCTCATTGTTGAAGCCTCCTTACTTTACATATTTCAGCCTCCATTGATTAGGATTAGTAAATTTTTTTATGTATTTGTCCATCATTTACAGTCCTTCATCGAAAAGTTGCTTAAATCGAACTGTCGTTTTGGTGCAAAAAGTGTTGTAGCTGTCATTTTTTGTCAAAAAATAGAAGTGTCATAAAGTCTTCCTTCTCTAGATAGTTGATTGAACTTTTTATCGTGTATTTGATTTTAATTGTTAATGTTTGAAGTGTTGAAAGCATTTTTCTATTCGAAATCGAAAAGTGTCGTTTAGTCTTCCTTTCATTTTGAAAAGAAATTGTCGAAATGTTGCTTCGAAGAAAATAGTTCAGATCTATACTTAGTTTTCCCTTTTGGCATTCTTCACATTAAGGGGAATGAAAAAAAAATACATGCATTAGACTTTGTGCAAAAAATGATTTAGGAAAAGTGCATTTAGTGTGTGATCTTTGCTCTTTGTTTGAAAGAATCGTAATCTTCTTTCCTTAGTAGCTAGGATTTTCATTACTAAAAATAAACAACGATTGTTTATCATTTTAGATTGCATATTTAGGAATTTTATATCTACATCACACAGTGAACCTTGAAAGACAAACTTCTAAACAATTTCAACTCTAAAATAAATCTCAATGAACTTAACAATGCTTTGGAACCTAACGCAACGCATCTAGAGGTCTAGGCTAGAGATGTGTTCCAACGTCGTAAAATCTAGTAACTATCGTTTTCATCGAAGGTTGGGTGATTCCTCCTCTTTGATAAGACAAGTGCTAGCATGGACTTGTGCTCCCCATACCATTGAGTATATATTGGGAGACCACAATAGACTTATATCCTTTATCCTTAGGAAGTCATGTCTGTCGCCCTATCGATTGCAATGCACTAAACACAACATTTGGGAAGATTGACTACCATACATAAGTCCTTGGTAATTTCTCTTTAATTTATCACCAAGGTGTATATTGCAGTTTTGCGATTGGTTTGGTAATCCCTCTGTCTAGATTTCCAAAGTAGTCACTTCCATTCCTTTTTTACTCCTTAAAAGAAAAGGTCCATCTGAGCACTTGTCACTTCAAGCTCATTAAAAAATCGAAGGCGACTAGAGTCATCTTTAGCTTTTTCTCAACTCTTAAAAATTGAAAAAGCAAAGTTGTGTCAAAGCATCATTAAAATTTATTTAATTCAGAATAACATCCCTGTTCCTTCATTGATCTTAGGTTGAGATAATGGAGTCCACCAATCAAGGGATCCCTCTTGAGGGGAATCCTAGTCCATTTTCTTCTTGGGGAAATATTGGTGCTTCATATATGGCCACATTGTCCCTTCCATGAATCACAATTGGTCTGCCGATATGGCTATTCTCAACCTCTGTCGTTAAAAACTCCATGATTCCTCAACAATCGAATTAGCAACCATTTGAAAACTGAAGTTGACCCTTCACCCTCTACTTCGTTTGTTTCTCCCTCCCCTTCTTCCTCTTCGCTTGGTGAAAATAGTGATACTAGTAATCAAGTAGCTGAGAAGAAGAAGAAAGGGAAGGAGAAGAAGAAGAAGAAGTCAGCTAAGCAAGGGGGAAACCATGAATCATCCAGTGAAAATCCACACACTAAATCTACCAGATATCCTTGTGTAATTTGCAGAGGAAACCATTTTCATCGAGATTGTCCTTACATTCCCTGGATCTTGAGAGAATGGTCTCCCTGTTTGCACTGTCCAGTGTCATCAACCTCTGGCGATCATGTTGATAGCACACCATCAACTAGTGAAAATGAAGTTCCTGGATAGAAAGGAAAGGTCAAAACTCCATGTGGATTATGTGAAGGGGACCATCACCTTCCCCATTGTCCTTTTTTGGATGAGGCCAAAAGAGTCTTGCGTAACTGTCCTGCTTCACCACAGCGACTTCCATCTGGATACAAGAAACTCTCCCCAGGTCCTTTACTAGTTGAAAATCCGACTGACATGACTCAATCATTGGTCAAAACACCTATCACTGAAAGTGAATCTTCTGAGTCCATACCGGACAAAATTCAACAGGTCGAAATGGCAATCGATCCAGTCTCACCTCCAGAAGGTCCACCTTCAGATGATACAATTTCCAAAGAGAATGAGAACGATACCATTCAAATTCTTTTTGTTGACTTAGAGTCTGATGAACTTGGGGGCAATCTACTTGTTCCTTTACAACAGGAGGAAAATTCCCCAATTCAAGGGGTTCATTCAACCGTTGATTCGGTACCCCCTCCAAGCATTCTAATCACTTCCTTCAATTGGAATCGACTAGCAAAATTCTACCTTCCTTCTAGTGTACAATTCCAGATCATAGTACAAGTCTACAAAATGATCGTGTCTGACACTATCATAGATGAAGGGGCTTCAGTAAGTATCCTTTCCTCAACTACTTGGAAAGCGCTTGGTTCGCCATCGCTTATGCCTGTTACATAAAATTTATCAGGCTTTAACACAGGAACTAGTCGACCATTAGGGATCCTTCCAAAGTTGCCGATAACTTTGAAAAGGAAAACCGTTACTTGAATGTGATGGTAGTCCAGGGACCGTTAGATTACAATCTACTCCTTTGACATGACTATGTTTATAGCATGGAAGCTATTGTTTCCACACTCTTTCGAGTGATGTGTTTCCCGCACGAAGGAAAAATTGTCCAGCTTATCGACCAGCTTTCATTTCCCGGTTCAAACACAGCTCCAAGTCAAACATCATCCCTAAATGGTCTCTTTGCATCAAGAGTGTCTCTTCAACCTTCATTCCATCCACCTAATTGCAGCGAGTAGTACGGTGAATGTAACGAAGCTTAGGGGGAATTCACCCTTGTCTATTTGGAAGACGAACCCAGCTAAAAAGATAGGTTTCCCTATAGGTTATGTGATTGGAAGTGTTATCTCACACCATTAACCTTTGTCTATCTAATGGACAAAGCCAAGGAAGTGTTTCGTCGGCTCCGCTAACAAAAACAATCCTACTTTACCACAGTGACTTCATATGGTTACCTAGAGACACTCCTTTTCTCGATGCATGGGGGCATGCAAACCTTTTTATGAAAGAAAAAGATGACCAATTTCATTTTTCAGAATTTAGATTTTTTAGTTTTTTTCAACCTCTTAGGTTAGGTGATTGGTCTAATCCACCATTCACCTTTGTCTGCAGTGAGCAGACAAAGCAAAGAAATTGTTTGAACTGTTCCACGAACAAAACCTTCCTACCTAACCTCAGTAGTTCCTTATCTTTATAGTTTTTCTAGCTTTTAGTTTGGTCATTCCTAGCTTACATAAAAAGGCAATGAGCAATGTTTCCTCAAGGTTCAAGCTAGTTAAAAAAATAAAAAATAAAAATAAAAATAAACCTGCCAATGAGCAATGTTTTCGCAAGGTTCAAGCTCGTTAAAAAATGAACTTGCCAAATGAACAATGTTTCCGCAAGGTTCAAGCTCATTAAAAAACAAACCTACCAATGAGAAATGTTTCTGTAAGGTTCAAGCTCATTAAAAAATGAACTTGCCAACTGAGCATTATGTTCCCCCAGAGTTCAAGCTTGTTAAAAAATGAACCCACCTTCGGTAAATAACCTTTGTGATTGCCATTATATCAGCCTTTTGAACCTTAGTTGTGTTCCTGCCATCACCTCCATTCTTTTGGCCGATCATATGCTTCCACTTGATAGCTTACCTTTTTGAGGAACAATTGCGATGAGTGGTCCTGTTAGCCACCCTCTTCACATCGCCATGTTTTGAGAAGTTCCAAGATTACCCGGAACCAGTTGCTACCCGAAACGCCACTCGTTCCTCAAAAATGAGTCTCCTTTAAACTCTTTTCAGACTCATTAAATATAAAAATATTATCGAGCTATTGGCCTTTCCAGCTCGGTAAAGTAAGGGGAAGCGCCATCCCTCCTGTACATTTTAATCTTTTTGGACTTGATGGATTATCCCACAAAAATATCGAGCACTTGTCTTTTTCAGCTCGCTAAAGTGATCGAAAAGTCATCCCTTACGTATTATTTTATACTTTTTTGGACTTAAGCGATTATGCTATGAAAAAGGACTGCTGGAGTTTCCTTTTCATCCCTTTTCAAACTCTCTAAACATGAAAAGGACCGAGTTATCCTTGTTGTTAAACTTGTTAAAACAATAGCGACAAACTTGTCCGCCCAAACAAGAACGAGTTTCACTGTCGCTAGGCTCGCTAAAACATAACAACAGGTTTGCCTGAAGGGAAAATTATAGAACAAGCATATGTTATCCTCCTCAAGCTTTAAAAAAATAAAGAGGTACTGGTCAACAATGACTGGGGAAAAAGGGAAGAAAACTTGAAGAATTTTACTGGTAGCAGGTCACTCTTGAACATGACACTTTCACTCCATCAACATGATTGAGTCAGGTTGGGTTATTCCGTTCACCGGTCATATCACCATTGGTCCTCCATACCATCCATATTTTGGGCTTAAAGCTACCAATCCATCTTAGTGTCACCAATATGTTTAAGAGAAGTCATTCAAAGAATTCACCATCCAGTTAACACCTCATCGACTGCAATATCTTCACCCTCCATTTTCCATGACCGCCATTCCTAAACCTTGTATCATCAGATCGTTTTTACCTCCAAAAAATCATTTGCTTCGTTTCGTCTCATAGATGTGGGATACATTAAGGCCCTCCTACGACGGGTCACTTCTTGTTGACATCAGCTCATTATCCAAGAAGCTGACTTAGAAACAACCCTTTCAGTACTTTGAAGCTTGCATGCCTCAATGGAAAGTGTCTCACTTCCGGCAACAGGTTTACATCAATGGCCTTCGACTGAAAGATTTTGCGTGTTGTTCGACATCGGATCATATATTCACACCATGTGAATTGTACTGTAGTACCTTGAGGGTCATTATCATTATCGGTGATTCCTCTCACGTTTGTTAACAGCTTACATTATTGGCTGGTAGTCAGGCGATGTCTATCTGTGTTTGACTTCAAGACATCTTTTCACATGGATCGACTTGTACATCAGGCGAAGATTGAATGAGTTTGAAGACCCCGGATCTAGTTTCATCCATCCGGGCTATGATATATTCAGGAATATAAAGACATCAAATGTACACATAAGCTGCACAGATGATCATCCAATAAGGGATGATGACTCTACATATAAAGAATCACCAGTCTGCAACTCCATACGATTATCTATCCTACGTACATGAAAATGAATTTATAAAGATAAACATGGGAATGCCTACCTTAGATAGATCATGAAAATGATATGATGATGATGATGTATTGTATTGTATCTTATACAGGTCACCTTCCAGTTCGAATACCTTGGATCCTCATGATAAAGCATTTCACCTGACATCGAAAGATTTATGACTTCATGCTTTAGGGGGCAACTGTTATAGACATATTTGGGCACTGCAACCCCAATCTTATATGTTGATAAACCAAGGGCTCTTTAGCCCATAAAAGTTTTGTTTCATACCCTAAAGGATCATAGTCAATTGATTACATCATTACCCAGAAGTTCCACCTGAAAAACCACTCAGAACTGGCCAAAACTGGACCATACTAACTGCTCCACTGTAAGTGTGCGATGCATACTGACTCCTACACTAGCCAGGTGTGATGCATACTGAAGAAGCCTTCTGTGGGGTGCGATTAGCTAGAATGGACAAATGTCTGAGACAGTTTTCTAAGTGGATGATCATGGAATCTTCTA
This sequence comes from Pinus taeda, assembly GCA_000404065.3. Taxonomy (NCBI): domain Eukaryota; kingdom Viridiplantae; phylum Streptophyta; class Pinopsida; order Pinales; family Pinaceae; genus Pinus; species Pinus taeda. The sequence continues at coordinate 152,030 of APFE030752277.1, forward strand.
GAAACTTCTACTATGACACTTGCCTCTCTGAATTCGCCCAGGGATGAGTAAGAGATCCAAGAAATCTCCAAGTGGAACCAAGAACTACAAGTGGAATGACACTAATCAAAAACCCAGAGATGTCTCACACCCTTGCAGACATCTATATATGGATCCCTCATCTGAGAGATCTGAAGGCTGGAATTTTGTAATTTGTAAGGAAGTGTTGTTAGTTTTTCTTTAAGAAGGAACATTGTATTGTTTGGTGATCTTGCTTTTCATGAGGTGAAGAGGGCTTTGATGCTAGGAGGATGATGCTGGATCAGATAGCTGGGTTGTAATTCTCCCTTCTATTTTAATAAAGTTCTTTGAGTTTTCCTCCATATAATTGTGTACTTGTGAATCTTGTTATTTGTGAATGCCATTGTATGTTCAATGTATTTCTGATTCTACATTGTTTATGATATAATAGATCAAGATGCTTTGATGGTGCTTTGTTACTTTGTTTCTACAGGTACTCTCTAATCGGGACAAGTAGGAGAGGAGTTGCAAGCTCTATCAAGGGGGAGAGGAATCAAGTGGAAGATCCAAGTTGGTCTCTTTGCTTCTCTCTTATCTATCATACTTAAAGGAAATTGCAAATTGCTTTGATTGTTTGTTTCTAGGATAGCTTCCAATCTTAGTGGGACTAGCAGATCGAAAAGACACTAATTTTCCCAGAAACACCTACTCATAGAACCTTTTAATCTCTACTCCATATATGTAGGACTATCATACTATAGGTAAATTCCTAATTTTTATGCATAAAGCTTCAAGTCTGTGACCTACAGGCATAACCGTACCCATAGGCTTTCTTCCATGCGGTTGAGAGGCTACAATTGCACCCTTAAGATTTCTTTTGTGCGATAGGGGCTTAAAATAAGAGTATCATTCTCTTCTCAAACCAGAACTTGTTGTAGACCAACAACATCATATGTTTGTCTATTTATGTTAGAAAAATTTAACAATAAATAATCTTCTATACATATAATGCAAATGATGAATAGGTGTAGGGATATTATGGAGATTTTCTCCCACTTAATGAGTAGCCCCTTTAGCTATTATTATTCAAGTCATCAACTTATCTATAATACATGTCATGCATCAGTATATCTGTTATATCATAAAATCAAGCTATATCAGGTTCTAACACATATATTCATCATCGCCATAACATGTCAGTATCAGCTACTTCATCTTATCATATGAGCATGACATCAAATTTTCATCAAGGGTTAGATTCATATGATTAAGGCATCTGTCAAGTGCTTCATCATACTTCAAGGATCATAATCATTGTATCACTTCTTTATTATTTTATCCAATCATCAAATCATGGCATCCAATTTTACCATATGTCATAATTACTAAGTCGAGGTCAACGAGGAGATATTGAGCACTAATATTACTGTTACACTTCCATCATCATGGTTATCATGCTTATCACAAATACTATCAATAGTATCAAACTACGATATATAAAAAAACAATGAGCTAGCCTTCTTATGAAATCTATCATGTCTAAAATAAAAGATACCTATCAAATATCAAGTATACCAATATATCAAAAAATCGATGTTTCTAAGTATATTTACCATGACTTAATAGAATGTAAGATACTTGTCCAATACCAAGTGCATCTTCCCATCATAATAATCATGAATCAAAATTACTTTCATATGCATGCATGACCCATTTTTGAAGGTGATATTCTCATCATACCTCAGGGCTTACCTTGCCATCCAATATTACATACATCATACATACCTCATAGTGTTCAAATATCTTTGGCATATATAGTTTTAGCACTTCGACAACTTTTCACTGAGTGCCTCTTTTCCTTTTCCAGTAATGGCTCTTCTCTTCATGCACTAGCCATGATCCTCAAGAAGGATCCACTTATCACAACTTATGAGTAGGTTAGAAGCAGGGAAAATTTTAAGAACCCCGCTAAATTTACATGTATAATTGGGCAAATCTCCATGGTATATAGGAAAAATGGAAGGCGATTTTATCAATAATATGATATGTATATATAATTTTTTGGCGAATCTCTCACCAGGCATGGCGAATATTTTACTCAGTTATAAAATCTTGTGTTGATTGAATACACAAATGAAATCATTGCATTTCTTTAAAATATCTTTTGAAATCAAAATTACCGAAATTACATATCGATAACCTAGTGGGTGTAAGAACCTAGTGGGTGTAAGATAAAATTCACCCGTGCCATTCACAGAAAGCATGAGAAAAAACCTAATACTATATATAAAACCAAGAAAAATTCAAATTCATCACTTCTAGGGACCTCATAACCACCCTGCCAATACACAAGTATGTTCTTATTTGCAATTAGAAAAACTACCCAAATTACAATATGTTTACTCCACTTCTAGGGACCTCGTAACCACCCTACCAATACACAAGTATGTTCTCGTTTGCAATTAGAAAAAATACCCAAATTACAATCAGTTTACTCCAGCATATGTTGGAAAGTTATAGAAGGATGACTAGTGCACTCAATCCATTCCTTTTAGCCCTGGATTTGTTTCAGTTTAAAAAGAAGTATACAAATATACTTGTCCAATGTCTATGCTTTAACCATTCACCTTAAGATGTTTTACCATATAATTTCCTAAGTCTATTTAATATCTTCATTATCATAAAAACCAACCTATATCCATCTTAACTCCACATCTACCACTCTTAGGGGGATGAAATCTATTTATCCCTCTGATCACTTGGTAGACCCAGAATTAAGATTGATCTAAGATAGAATTTCCCCTTTAAATAGTCTATGCTCACATGAATACCATGGGTCAATACCATGGGTTATCATAAACCTGGAGCTTAAAAATTACTATTAGTAATTTATAAAAATTAATAAAATTAATAGTTGATTTTTATTTTTATTTTTTATTTAACCAAGCTAAAATGTTTAACCTACATTAAATTACAACATCCATTCTTGATCCACCAAGCCCCAAGAGGATCAAATATTTTTTCACTCTATGCTAGTTTGCATATCATGATATTTGATACCTCTCGGGGGTTAGTAGATCCAGATAAAAGATGGATCTATGCTAGTTTAATTCCCCCATTTAAATAGGCTACATTCTACGTGAATACCATGGGTCAATACCATGTGCCATTTTGGTGAATACCATGGGTTAATACCATGTGCCATATTTTTATTAA
>APFE030752278.1:0-13487 GCA_000404065.3 Pinus taeda
GCCCATGGGGGTGGTTGGGCAGCGGCTATCCGATTTTGAAAATCGGATAGCCACCCCCACGGGCAGTCGGGCAGTGGTTATCTGATTCCGAGAATCGGATAGCCACCGCCTGACCGCCCATGGGGGTGGCTATCTGATTCTCAAAATCGGACAGCCACCACCCGACTGCTCGTGGGGGCGTGGCCCTAGGTGGTGGAGCCGCATGCAAATATATTTTTTAAAGTTTTAATCGTAAATATATACTTTTTAAAGTTTTAAAATGTTTTTTTATTTTTTTAAAATTGAATATATATATATAAAATAGTATATATATTTAATATTATATAACATATATTATATGGTTTCCCTTTTAAAATGCATATCACATTATATATAGGTTGAAAATTTAATTTTTTTTTAAGTTTATAATATGTATATATATATATATAAGAGTTTAATTTTAATTGTTTTTTTTTTTGTTTTTTTTTTTTAAATTTAAGTCTATTTTGTTTTTTTTTAAATGTTTAACATCTTGTTTTAATATTTTAGATTTTTATTGGCTGTCTTTTTTATCTTCTTTTTTCCGTCTTTTTTTTTTTTTTTTAAATTTTAGTTTGTTTTTTATGTTTTAATTTTTTTTTTTGAGTTTTTTGTTAATGGCTTTTAAAAATTTCTATTTTTAGTTACTACTAATTTTATAGTTTTTTAATTTTTTTGTTGTTTTTTTTTGCCAAAGCTTTTTTATGGTTTACACACACATATATAACATTTTATGTTTTTTTTGTCTTTTTTTTTAGTATTTTTTTTTATATTTGCTTTTTTTTTTAAATTTAAAAATTTGACAATGATAAAAATTTAAAGTGCCAAAATTTGTTAATTTAGAAAATAATTATTTACATTTCATACATTAGAAAATTTGAAGTCAAAAAATAGGTCTTTTAAAAAAAATGCCTAATGTAGAATCACCACTTTTTTAAATCAGCATGCATATTACTAACATTCTACAATGTAATGTACATAAAAAAATTTAAAGTGCCAAAAACTATGCTCTAAAAAAAATATGTGTGTTTTGCATCCCCCCTTTTCAAAATCGGGTCACTCTTTAGCTATCTCTACAAAACAAGTAACAGTATTAGTTCCCGTTTCAAAGTTTACATTGTTAATATCCTTTCCTTTCAGAATTCTCTGATGTCTTTCTGGAGGAGTTTCCTGGTTTACCTCCAAAGTGTGAGATTGACTTCTCCAAAGAGCTAAAGCCTGGTACCAAACCTATATCTAAAGCTCCCTACTGAATGTCTATTGTTGAACTTCATGAGTTGCAAGTGCAACTTCAAGAGTTATTGGACGGCGATATGATTAGACCTAGTATTTCACCTTGGGGAGCTCCAGTGTTATTTGTAAAGAAGAAGGATGGATCCCTTCGGCTCTGTGTTGACTACATGCAATTGAATCAAGTAACTATTCAAAATAAATATCCTTTTCCTCACATTGACGATCTATTTGATCAATTGAAGGGAGCCACTATCTCCAAGATCGACCTTTGATCTAGATATCATCAACCCAAAGTTAAAGAAGAGGATATTTGCAAAACTACTTTTCGAACTCGTTTTGGTTATTATGAGTTCGTGTTTATTCCTTTTGGATTATCTAATGCCCTAGATCTGATGAATGGTGTATTTAAGAATTACTTGGAAAAATTTGTACAAGTGTTCCTCGATGACATCCTAATCTATTCAAAGTCCACAGAAGAGCATGAGCAACACCTGAGATTGTTGTTACAATGCTTAAGAGAGAATAAACTTTATGAAAAAATGTCCAAATATACTTTTTTCCAATCAAAAATACATTATCTTGGACACATTATCTCCATTGAAGGCTTTGTTGTTGACTCAGGAAAGATCGATGCAATTTCAAAATGGCCAACACCCTCTAATGTGCATGAAGTGCATAGCTTCATGGGTATGGCAGGATACTATTAGATATTTGTGGAGGTGTTTTCAAAAATAGCCAACCCTATCGCTTCATTTCTTAGGAAGGGAGTACGATTTAATTAGACAAATGATTGTGAGAAAGAATTTTCCAAGCTCAAATAATGTTTGACTATAAATCTGATACTTAAGGTTCTAGATATGGATAGACCATTTATAGTATGTACCGATGCATCAAAAGATGGATTGGGTGCGGTCTTATCACAAGATGGTAGGATGATTGCATATGCCTCTAGGAAGTTAAGGATGCATGATGAAAACTATGCAACCCATGATCTAGAACTGGAAGCTATAGTTCATGCCTTACGACTTTGGTGACATTATTTGGTGGGAAAGAAATTTGAATTGAAAATAGATCACAGAGGTTTGTAGCATATATTTACTCAAAATGATCTAAATGCTAGGCAAAGGAGGTGGTCAGAACTCCTAAGTGAATATTATTTTGACATAAATTACATCAATGGTACATTTAACAAAGTAGCCAATGCACTTAGTTGAAGAGCATGAATATTTTCAGTAATTCCATTGAAGATTGATTTATGAGAGCACATCTTTAGGGCACAGGATGTAGATGAATGGTGCAAGGAAGTTAAAATTTCTTTTGGGAAGGCATGAAGAAGGATGTGGCAAAATGTTTGGAATGACAGCTAGTTAAAGTAAAACATGGTCACCCAATACGGCTGTTTCAGCTACATAATATTCCTGAGTCCAAATGGGAAGAAATATCTATGGACTTTATTGTTGAATTACTTGGAACAACCAAAAGGCATAACTCCATTTTGGTGGTGGTAGATAAACTTACTAAGAGTTCCCATTTTATACCTGTTAGATATACTTACAAAGCATCTGAAATAACACAAGTATTTATCAAGGAGGTGGTTAGAATTCATGGTTTTCCTAAGAAAATCATATCAGATAGGGCTTCTATATTCACAAGAAAATTTTGGACTAGTTTCCAAGGAGCCCTTCAGACACAATTAAATTTATGTACAGCTTATCATCCGAAGACTGATGGCCAAACTAAAAGAGTAAATCAAGTGTTAGAGGACATGCTTAGAATGTATGTAATGGATCAACAATCTAAGTGGGAAGATTATCTTCCTCTAGTGGAGTTTTCTTACAATAACAATTATCACCTCTCCCTTGGTATGACACCTTATGAGTTATTTTATGGAAGACCATGCAGAACACCTTTAAGTTGGGATAGATTAGAGGACAGAATCTTGGTAGGTCCTAAAATGCTTCAAGAAATGGAAGAACAAGTGTGTTGTATAAGGCAAAGATTAAAGCAGACACAGGATAGATAGAAGAGCTATGTTGATATGCATAGAGTGGATCACAGTTTTAAAGAAGGGGAAATTGTTTTTCTTCGATTAAAACCTTATAAAAGCTCTATTAGGTTTGGGAAAGGATCTAAGCTCTCTCTTCGATTTGTTGGGCCTTTTGAGATCATCGAAAGGGTTGGACGTGTGGCATATCGTCTTGCTTTACCACCAGTTCTTCATCGTATGCATGATGTATTTCATATTTCGATACTACGTAAGCATGTTCATGATCCTTCTCACATTTTAGATTGGCATCAATTATAGGTAACTGACGAAGGGAGCCTTAAGGTAGAGCCAATTTGCATTTTGGACCATCACACTCGACAGCTCAGACTTCGTATGGTGGACCAAGTAAAGGTCCAATGGGACTCGTATAGTCCTAGTTCCGCCACTTGGGAAGATGCATCTTCTATGCGTCTTGAGTTTCATTTTTTGTTTAGTTAAACTTCGACCCATGTTTACTCAAAGAGGGGGAGTATGTAGTGTCGTATTTTTTTCCTAGTATAGTTTTGTTACTCCTATCAAGGGTGATGTTTGACGAGTTATATATATGACAGGTTGATCACATGATTGAGGAATAATGTTTTATATACATAGTTATATTTTCTTTTATGTTTATGTATGGCAAATTGATCAGTGGATTGGGGAATAATGTTTTATATAGTTATATTTCGTCTTATTTGTGGCATCATTGATTATCTGTATTAGATGGTTTTGGTTAAGTAAATGTTATACATAGGTTTTCCTGTTTGTATCTGATTTATGAAGTAGGTGTATGACATGGATGGTGATCCAAGATTGAGACACATATACCCATGGATGCTCATGGTTATGCAGAATAGATGGTTAATTATGATTCATGGATGATACATGATTTGTGTGATTATATATATCTAATATTGTACTAAGCAGGATGTGGTAGGGTACCTGGTCATTTTCCAACAAGGATGTTCAATTATGAATGACTGTGGAATCTATGCACCATTCTAGGTAAAATGTGATGAAGTTAATTTCATTATGAAATTCATTTGATTCCTTTGATCTATGAGATTTTAATGTGTGCAAGTATCTGAACAAGGCCTACCAGTGAACCACCAGATGGGTAAAAGCTCACAATCAGTACCATAAGGAGAAACGAAAAGTTTCAAACACAGTAGATGAGAGGGCATGGAAATTAGGGTGTGGCGTCCTAAATCCAAGAAAGATAAAGATGTGGAGTCTTGTATATTTAGGGCACAGAATCCTGAATATTTAAAAATATCAAGTTGTGGAATCTTGGATCTTTGGAGTAGATTAGGGTGTGGAGTCCTCAATCTACTAAGGCACGGAAATGCATGAAATAGGGGTGTGGAATCCCTATTCTCCAGAATAAAAATACCACTCATGGATGAATTTATTTAAATAAAATTTGATTTTCACAATTCTGGAATGACTTTCTAAAAATAGAAAGTCATGTCCAACATCTCAAACATGATTTTCCAAAAATAGTAAATCACCTTACATAAATTGGTAATCAAGGGGAGTTGAAGAAAAATGACTTAACTTATCATTAATCAATCCTAATATTTCAAACTTGATTGAATCCTCAATATTATTAATATTATTATTATGTTTTATGAGACTATGATATTATTATTAAAAAGGAATTACAAGTCAATTTTATCTCTCAATTCAATTCACACATCTTTCTCTCTCTCTCTTTTAAATAATTCATTATAATCATTTTAATGCACTCATCAAAGAATGGCATATTCCTTTTCTCTCATTAAAAATATGTCATAAAATATTCCTCTTACGCTCTCTTTAATGCATATGTTACACTCTACTTAACTAAGGCATCCATACCTCTCCTTAATGGCATAAGTTACACTCCTCTAAATGGAATCCAATGCATGCACATTACTCCTTTATGAGAAGAATTGGTTGCTTCTCCTATATATGAGTCTCATGTATTCTCACATGGGGGGGATTATGAGGCCAAGAGTGGAAGAGACTTGAGGAAAATAGTGAGAGGGAGAGATATGGAGAGTAACCAATTGCTTCCATAATAAATCTGAAATTCTTATTAAAATCCTAAGATCTCTAGATATTGAGGTTGGCAATGAGTGGTATTGAGAGGAAGTGAAAATTTGCTTCGTTAGTTTGCCTTGCAAATTTGTCTACCGTTGTCTTTTGGTACTACTTGTGAGCTTTTGTAACTCGGGGGTTCCAGGGGGAGAAGTTCTTCCTGGATATGGTTAGGAGGAAAACCACGTAGTTCACAATGAGTTGGTAAGGATATTGGAACTAGAGCATACTCTCATTGGAGCTGGAGCATACTCCCATTTTTTTGAGTTACATAAATTCACTGCTAGGTATGTTGACAACATTATATTGTATTTCTTTTTGTAGTTCTTCTCATGGTTTTTTCTTATTTGGTTGTTGATTGAAACTTAGATTATATCAAATGCTGCACACTAAATGTTGAAGGAATTTTGTAATAACTGTAGTTTATTTTATGTAAGCTTTTTTTGTAGAGTTTCATTGCAAGTTGATTTACATCATGTCTTAATGGCTGAAGCATTCAGGCTGCCATGAGTTTTATGAAAACATGTTAATAGCATAAATTTGTTCTTTCCTTCTCTTTTTACGGATATAGATAAGTTTGCACAGTATATATTTAACAAAAGGGATAAATGAGATAGTAGGAATTTGTTTTTGGTTGTGGTTTTAAATAATCACGTTTCTAGGAATTTCTTTTTGCTTCATTTTAACTTCAGGGGGTATTTGTACCTTATGGCCATGTTGCCCCAACGTTGATTTCAAAAAACAGAGTTTCAGAGTCTAGTTTTGTAATATGCTATATTTTATAGATTTGCTATTGTTGCCTCGTGGTTTGTCTTGTGATTTTTTTTGTTAGCTGTCATTTACCAATTAATCTATTTTTATGAAACCAATCTGTTATATAAACTTGGAATTCTTATTTTAAAGTCTCAATAGTTCATACATTGATAGTTTAAATAACTTGTGACTGCTTGTTTGATAGTTTAATAGCTAGCAGCTTGTTTTGGGACTACTAACTATTGTTCAAAATTCTCCAATGGATGTAGCTACATCGTTGTGAGCTATTTGTAAAAATTCTTAAATATTTGTAGTCATTATTTGCCTAAATGTTTGTATATGTAGCAATCAATATGGATGATAGTTCTACTTATTTATTAGGTTCACTTATTGGCATTACTAACAATGAAAAATAAGTTATGTAATCTTAGATTCAGTTAGTTAATTGGGGTGAAATCACCTCAAGGGTTATGGTTGTAAGTGTTTGACAAAATGCCTCAATGGTTGTATGTTTGCAAACTGTTTGACATAATGCTTCAATGATTGTAGCTAATTACACCTATGAATTGTCTATAAATATGACTAAGTGAATTTAGGATTTTCAACCAAGGTGTTTCTGGAAATATCTCAAAGAATAAGCATGATGATTCCATTGAATTAAAAATCCAGGGAAGGCAAATTGGGTAGGTGAATTGTTGTAATTGTTAGCTCACATATAAATTCATAATAATTGGAACCCACTCCTTTAGAAGTTGAATTATCTTGTTTTCGTTCCCTTTGTTTTTCAAAAGAAATTATAGGCATATTATCTAGAACAAAATCAAATTAATCACTCTTAAACATTTTTAATTGCAATATAATGAAAAATTAGCTTATTGGAAATTGTGGTTTGTAAAGATTGATATTATTTATCCCACTAAAGACTCTATCATTTAAATGTGATTTTAAGACTTATGGTTATAATTTTTGGATCTTGAGGAACCACGACCCTGTAGCCTTAATGAGAAGTTTAATATTACCATGGGTTAGTTAGTTAGTAGAATTAGTTTATAGTGTAAACAATACCAATAAAAATAAAAATAAAAATATAGATATATGACCTTGCATTAACTTTTATGTCTTAAAAGCATAAAATTAAATCACATTTTGAGTCATCGTTAGTATAATACTGATGGTTGGTAAGGTGGGACCTTACAAATTTGAACTATTAGAAAATCATGTGAAGGGAGAAAATCAATTGCTCAAGGAACATAATGACAAAACGCTCAAACACATCTACCATTGTTATCGAAAGAATTTAAAACTTAAGAAGGCTAAAAAGTTGCTCCAACATAAAATTAAAGGATTAAAGGCCATAATGTTGATGAAGAAACTTAGATGGGAAGTTTCCATGTAGAAAAATGGAGATTGGAGTAACTTTCACATCTTAATTCAAGCCTCTAAAAGAGTTCTTTGAAGATCAATGCTACTATAATTTTGAAGTTTAGTTTCCAACAAGTGCTTGTGGACATGCAAAACCCTAAGCATGGGGGGAATGTTAGGCCACAAGAATTGCATCCTTTTTTTTATAGTTTTTTACCTTCTCTTTCACTTATTTACCACTTATCCTTACATAATTACACCATCATTTTGAGATAAAAGGAAATTAGATCCACATAAATAAGCAATAAGGTAAAGGTCCATTATTCTCTTAATTTTATACATTTTTCTTTGTAAATTTAATTTAAATTGCTTGAGTTACAAAATTTGACACTTTCCAAAACCTCACAAACATTTTGTAGTTGAATCTGAGTTTTGAATATATCACATGAGAGACATGCCAGACATAACACATGGGAAGATAGCAAATGGTGTCTACATGGATTTCCACCTATTGGGTGTAAGAAAAATAATGTTAGTTGACCTCAATTTCAAAGTCAAACTTATGTTCAAACAGTAACATGGTGCATTTAAATACACCAAGCTTCGAAACAAAGTATCAAGCAAGGTTGATTCCTTATCAAGTGAGAGATATCACAAAGAATTTGAAGGGAAATGATGTTTTTCTCACATGATTCACTTTCTGGATAGAACATCATGTGACTTAGATTCTTAATAGAATTAGAAGTTTGAGTTGTCAATTTTTATATCTAGCCTTCAGCAGATATTTCCTCAGAGTAGTTATTTTAAAAATATATAAAATGATTCACTAAGAAGCGAACCATAAAGGTAAAGGTTGGATATGCTCAGTATGCTTGGATGTTGTTAATACTTTTGAATATTATTGTGGTTCACACACTATTCAGTTAATACAATTCCTTTATATGATTGTGCCTTCATGAAAGACTTGGTGTTTGCTCTATAATTTCCTAAGTTTTTCATCTCTCGTGTGCCTAAGGAGATCCCTTTATTAGTGCCTCAGGAGGGCCCCTTATTAAGTACGAGTGTATATTATCTTTTCTTCTGTTTCATTTCTACAAGATATATTAGTTTTTTTTATTCTCATTTTCTGCAATGTTTATTTCAAGTATTTTATTTAGATACGCTATTTTGCTTTCATTTATTTATGCATTGTCTTTTTCTCATTTCATTATTTTCTTCTGTAGATAAAAGTGCTTGAATGAACATATGAAAACAAAACAAAAAACATTTATTAGTTGCTTCTTCATTTAAGTCTTTTACCACTACATTTAATTAGTCTCATATTTATGAATAATGCACATACATGAATGAACTCTAAACTTTGAACACACACTAGTCAACTTTAGTTTATTGTGATCTCATAGTTAGATGATATTTTGATTCAATCTCTTAGAATAAACATCAATTAATTTTCATAGAATAAGTTTTTCATATTTCCTCTTAGCCTAGAATTCATTTTCTTCTTTAGAAATAGATTTTTAATCTTTTCTAGAGCAGAGTTTTCACTTGAGGTTTCATAAAATAGAAATTATGGATTTCATAGAATAGATAGTCTTTATGTTCATTAGAATATAATTTAATATGTTTTTCATAGAATCTAATCTAGAAGAGACAATAAAAGTTATTATAACATAGATTTAGAATTAGAAATTTAAATATTTCATAGAAATAACATAAGAATGTAGGATAATAATTTTTATTTCATAGTATAAGAATCTACTCATCTTTCATATCATAGGATTGATTTCATATAATATAATTGCATTTATTATTTATAGAGTAAAATTGTGCTTTTATTTCAAATAGACTAAAAAGTCATTGTTGTCTAGTTTATAATTTATTATTTTCCATCTTATTGTCTTTCTAGAACAATTTGTATTTCTGCTTTTATAGAATAAGAAGTTTGTGTGCTCATTTTAGATATCATTTCATGATTGTGATTTTATTTCAGTCTCGTAATTTTTTTCAATAGGATAGATTTTCATTTGAAATTGAAAGTCAATTTCCTAGCATATATTGTGCAAGCATACTTCATAAGTATACAAACTTGGATTAATAATTTAATGCTAAATAATTTAACTCATAATTAAATTACGCAACACTAGGCTCTAGTTTTGGTTGTGGCCCACTTGTTTATGTCTGATTCATATAATATTTAAACTTGAAGCCTAATTGTCAATCATTGATACACCCCTTGTCAATATTGATACAATAAGATGTGTCAATACTCGAGAATGGATTCTATACTATGACTAATATATCTTCTTAGTTGTTGATGACCATTTCCAAGAAGTAATCCACTCAAGGTGAATCACTAATATTTCATGGTTATTATGAATCATGATTAGAACATATATTTGAATGATGATTATGATTTTCACAATGCACAAGGATGATGATAAAAAAATTTGTCCTTCATGTAGCCAAGTTGATGAAAATGTTGGCATTTAGAAATTTGATGTGGAAATGAAGTGAGGATGATTTTTCTTGAATAAACCAAAACTTTTGGAGTGGAATGGTTTGTAATAGTTTGGTATGTGAAAGGTCACTTCCATATCATATCCAAGACCCATTTTTTACTTGTTATGATGATTTTGTCCTAAGGTTTGATGATGGGCTTGGGAAGTGCAAGTGAAACATCCTCATGTTCATTTAAATCTACATTGTTGATCTAATTATGTCTTGGATGTTGAGAGGACTCTTTCTCAAACTCAAAAAAATAATTGTTATAAACAAGGACCAGTTTAAAATGATGATTATTTTGTCATAATTCATCTTGTTGGAGCCAGGATTTGAGTTGGAAAATTTTGATTTTTTCTTGTGATTGTAAATAGGTTCAAACATTAGTAAGAGTGGCTTTGTCTTTTTTTTATTTTATTTTCAACAATAGAGAGTATTAGATTGTTCAATTACTCTAATACTTCATCAATTCGACTCATCAAACTCATGAATTAATCTCACCTAGTGAACCAAATTCCATTAGAGTTGCAATAAGATATGTAAAGAATTATATTCAATCAAAGGAGGTTAACACATATTTTCTCCATATCCCAAACTATCATACAAAATTAAAATAATACTTCCCTCATGAAGGGAGATATGAGTAGGTGTAAGTCTTGAGCAATTCGAGAGGATATGATTTTATAAAAAAAACTGTTGCCATGAAAATCCAAATAGAGGGCCCTTCAACGATCATAAATTTTTGTATAAGAACTTTAGTGTATGCCTTTACTAAAAATTTTGCTACAATGAGAAGAATATTCTAGATGGTCTTAACATAACTTTCTCATTATTATACTTCATTCCAATAGAATAGTAACATTGAACAAAAAATTCATTTTTCATCATTCATCACACAATATCAACATGGAAATGGCCCAATCTATTTGAAAATGAAAAATTCAGCAAGAATATGGGTTGATTTAGCCCAAGTAAAAGAACGAGCATATGGATTTGATTAGAAAGTTGTAACAACAATTGTGGCTAGAATTTCCATGCAAAGATTGAGTCCTAAGGTTTGTTGTGTAAGTGTAGTTGGGTCTTTCATAATGACTCAACCCTCAAAAGTATAAGTTAAACCTTAGGCTTTCCAAATAATGATAGAAGAACCTGAAATACAAAAAAAAAAAAAAAAAAAAAAAAAAAAAAAAAAAAATGAATTTCAAAATAGAAAAGAATTCCTTAAAGTTCCAAATCGAACCTCTAATGATCATAGAAGCCTAGAATGATTCTCTATCATGAACTTCAAGAGAAACAAAAACGAACTAAGAGGTGGCGTGATCTTCCAATTGGTTTCTTCCTCCTCTTATGGATATCATAGGTAAATATATATCCTCTTTATGGATCCCATGTAGCTAGGTTTTCAAATAGGCCCATGGATGGGTTGTAGATGGGTTGCATGCAATCTTCCTCACACCACACAACACTCCATAATGCATATGATAAAGAAAATCACCTTAGAGGGCATCATGTTTTTCCTCAAACAAATCATGGCATAATGTAATTACTCTTATCCATTCTAACACTAGTTTTGATTCATTCATCAATTCTCACAATATTGGCCTCAATATTTAGTTGTGTGCCCAGGGAGTTCAAGAGAAGGAATAAGATTGAAGAGCAGTTTAGTCATCGGCACTAGAAAAATGAACAAAAGAATTAAATTTATGAAATGGTGGTAAGGTTCATGGAGGGTGTTGAGAAAAACCTCAGATATATTAAATGATTCTAGATTTCATACTTGGAATTAGTGAGCATTCTTTCCTATATTGTGAGTTGAGAAGAGACTATGGAAAGCAGAATTAAGCGGTAGGTGTCTTCCATGAATGTCACTCAGGCTATGTAATGAGGGGTGCCTAATCTGAGGAAGGGAGGTCACAATCTTGTGGCTTTGATACCACTATTGGAAATGCAAAAAAATGGAGAAGGTATTTTGATAAGTGTGTGATACATTTCTCATTAGAATTATACA
This sequence comes from Pinus taeda, assembly GCA_000404065.3. NCBI lineage: Eukaryota > Viridiplantae > Streptophyta > Pinopsida > Pinales > Pinaceae > Pinus > Pinus taeda. The sequence goes on from APFE030752278.1 coordinate 11,982, forward strand.
CACAAATGCATTAGCTTATGATTCTTGGTTTCATCTTCCAAAACATCTCCTAGACTCTCAATGTACTAAATAATAAAAATTTAACATAATCCCTAAGGATTATTTTTCAAACAATAATATTCATAAAAATTTTAATTAATCATTATAAATTAAATCATTTATATAATAATATTTTATTTTTATATTTTAATTTAAATGTTTTAGATTAATAATTGAATTAATGCATTGTATTATTTATGCAAATACACTAACAGATTGTCTCTTTGTTCATTCTAATAGTGTAAATCATCAGTATGTTTAATCAACATATGTTTTATAAACTTGGTAATATAATAAAAGAGAAAGGAGTCTTATTTTATATCATTAAGGGACTATTTGTTATGGTTATATCTTGCTTAGCTGATTAGTTTCAAAGGGCTCCATTCTGCAAGGTGACTATGATAGGCCCTAAGTGATAACCCCTCATTGTAAATCATGTAACTATGTAATATTAATGAAAAACAAAGGCCTAAGTATTGGGACACATATTACAAAGCTTGAGTAAGGACAATGCTTGGGATTTAATGAAAATTGATTGTTTTCTTACAGCCAGGGAAGGCTGGCAGAAGTGTCATTAAATGAGATTAGTTATAATAGTTAATGGGGTAAGAAAGAGGAAAAATAATCCATACTTACTTGGATGATTTTGCAAAGGTGAAACAGTAAAAAAAAAAAATATTATGATGGATCATGCTAGTAGTTTTAACAGACGATGTCAACCAAAAGAAACATGGCTAAGAACATGACACAAGAAATCCTAACGACCAATCGAAATAAAACGACAATAGTATAGGAAAGAGGAAGGGGGGTATTTGTGTCGATTATAGAGAGCATCAAAGAACATTGCAACAGAGCGTAGAAGGGAGTTAAAATATTCAGTCTTAAAGAGTGGTGGGAAAATAGAACCAAGAGAAGATACATAGAACCAATGAAAGAAAAAAGAATAAGGAAAAAAAATAAGAGAAAAAAAGAAGGAAAAAAGAGCTCGGTGTTTCTATAAGAGTTGAGGAGTAAGAAGTCATTCAACTAAGCATATAAAGGCTAGAAGAACATATCTCAGGTGAGGGAAAAAGTCTTGATTTTCCTTTCACAATTGGAGGGTGGAGATGCATGATCTTTGGATTCCCTTGAAATTTGGGGTGGAGATTTGTCTCTTAGATTCCTAATAAGGACATTTTTGAAGCTTCCTTGCTTGTTTCATGGTTCTTACTTTGTGTTCTAGATTCCCAAGTGTTATAGACATTTTTGGGAACTTCAACCCCAATCACAAATGTCCATAAACTGAGGGCTCTTAAGTCCCTAAAAGTGTTGCTTCACTACCTAAAGGAAAAGGTCAACTGATTACATCATCTCCCAGAAGTTCTCCACTGAAAACTGCTCATAAATGGTCAAAACTGGACCATACTGAAAGCTCAATGCAGAGGTTGTGATGCATATCACCTTCCCAATGTACAGGGTGCAATGCAT
>APFE030752278.1:19333-33989 GCA_000404065.3 Pinus taeda
ATTACATCATCTCCCAGAAGTTCTCCACTGAAAACTGCTCATAAATGGTCAAAACTGGACCATACTGAAAGCTCAATGCAGAGGGTGCGATACATATCACCTTCCCAATGTACAGGGTGCAATGCATACTGATTTGCTCCTCTGTAGGGTGCGATGTTCAGGAATGGACAAATGGCAGGTGCAAAAATGCGAGGTGGAAGATCATGGAATCTTCCAGAAGCTTCCCCTTTGGCACTTGCCACTCCATTTTTTACTAGGGATGAGTAAGAGATCATCATTCTCCAAGTGGAAGCAGGAACTATCAGAGAGAGGACACTAATCAAGATCCCAAAAGATGACTCGCCTCTCTGTAATCATCTATATATGGATCCCTCATCACAGAGCTCCAGAGGCTAGAATTTTGTATCTTATAGAGAAGTGTTGTTGGTATTCTGGTGTACATTCATAGTGTTGGGTGATCTAGCTTTGTTTGAGGTGAAGAAGGGCTTCTTAGCTGAGGATGATGCTGGGTCAGAGCACATGGTTGTAATCTTCTTGCTACTTTTCATCTGAATAAAGCTATTCTTGTTTCCTTCCATATTCTTGTGTACTTGTTTATATATGCATGTATATGGTTAATGCACATCTGATCCTGCATTATTTATGAATTTAGATCCTTGTTTCTTGCATAGTAGTATGTTGCTGTGATTCCACAGGTATTTTTGAAGCTGGGAAGACAAAGAAGAAGCGGCAAAAACTCTATCAAGAAGGAGAGGAAATCGAGCACAAGACTCAGGTTGGCCCTCTTGGTTCTCCTCTCATCTATTTTCATAAAAGGAATCAATAGTAGACTTTGATTGTTTGTTTCTAAGATAGCCACCCATCTTAGTGGGAATAGCAGCATCCAAGTGGACATTATTCCCGTATAACACTAAGCTTGGGTGGAACCACTATGTATGCTTGTATTGTTGAGAGTGGAGGTGTCGACCTATCAATTCCCTTGTGTTGCTGAGGGTGGAGGTGTCATACTATGGATTCCTTGGTGTTCCTGAGGGTGGAGGTGTCAACTTATCTATTCCCTTGTGTTTCTCAGGGTGGATGTATCGACCTCTATATTCCGTTGTGTGGAAGTGTCAATCTTTGGATTCCCTTGTTTTTCTGAGGGTGGAGGTGTCAACATCTAGATTTCCTTGTGTTGCTTAGGGTGGAAATATTGACCTTTAGATTCCCTTGTGTTGCTTAGGGTGGAATTATTGACCTTTAGATTCTCTTGTGTTGCTAAGAGTGGAGGTGTCGACCTCTAGATTCCCTTGTTTAGATGGTGGATGGAGATTTTGGCATCTCTAGATTCCCTATTTCAGTGTATCACATGGAGCATTTGATGGGTGGAGGTGGTTTACATTTGGATTCCTTATTTCAACTAGTTGGATTGAGTAGCTGGTGGGTGGAGGTGGTTGGGGCCTCTAGAGTCCTTGTTTCAGCTAGTAGTTTTGGTTTATCCTTTCAGAAATCCTCCTCAAACTCTGGAATTTAGCTCATGGGTGATTGGCTCATGGGTAGAGAGTTGATGTTCCACTCTTAGTTTTCGACCACTTGAAAATAATAAGATAATTTACTTACTTATGTACTTGACATAATGAGAGGATGAATTTTATTGTTATCATGATTCATACATGTATTATCACTGCTAATAAAGGAGTATGTTTCTCATGTCAATCGATGATGAGATGTGTTATATATTAGTGTAATTCTCATGGTTTTTGGTAAGCCCTGGTATTGCACCAAGAATGTTGCAATTCCCAAGGGCTCCTCAACTCAAATTATCAACTCGGGGTACATACAAACTTAGAGGTGATAGTGAAATATGCACACTAGGTTTTATTCTACTCATTCCACCCTCAGCCATGAAATTAGATAAATATGTTCATAGACCATTCCTCCTATTGTAATATGGTGAAAGCTTGTTGATGAAAGCACAATTGAAAATTCATTCTAGCTACAAAAGTGGAAATGCCATTTTCTCAACTTGTAGATGATAGCTAATAATTTCATGAAAGGAAAAGGGATAATCTACTTGTAGAAGGAAAGCTACTCTATCTTGCATAATTAATAAAACCAAAAACATGATTTCATGTATCATATACCTATTTCACACTTCCTTGAAAATCAAAAACCTAACTTGCATCATACTTGTGATTGAAAAAAACTAATTCTACTCTATTTTGCAATGAGGAAAAGGAATGGTTGGAGTGGTCTAGGAGCTTCCCTTGATCATTAAATCACAACTTGGGGTCATTATTCATCTTTACTGAGTTAAGGCTGAAGTTGGGAGAAAACCCGGTGAAGAAAAGTGGTGCAACAGGTGCTACTAAAGGAGGACATGTTTTGCTACAGGAGGACTTGTAATGCTATAGGAGGGGTTACAAGAACCTTTTTAGGGTGGATATGGTTTCTTGAGGGAATGAAGAGGTAGATGAAGGCTGGAGAGAGTGAAGGAAGGTTGAGGCAGCCTCCTAACCAATCCTGGGACCTCTTAAAGTATTTTATTGCACTAGGATGAATGCCCATGATGTCTTATATTTCCTAGGAAAAGTGACTATGGAAATAGAGTTTTGGGGGAAAATTGAGGTATGGAAAGAGAATATGGAGAAGTCAAAAATGGAGGTGAAAGAGGTTCCCTCCCCTAGATCTCAACATATCCCTACAACCATCCACATACACCTATCCATTGATCATTAACACAGTGATATAAACTATCATGGAAAAGATGAGTTGAATTTGAATAATATATATTTCATGCCATAACACTAGTATAAACACTGAATTTACTCCTAATTTATAGAAAGTAAATATGAAGAAGGAAAACTAATATCTATCTATTTCCAAGAAATCATAAACACAATGTTTCAAGGTTGAGATTGTGAAATCTCCCAACCATTATCCCACAAGAGAGGTGATGTAGAAGCTTGCAATCACAGGTTTTAATAGCTTAACCTCTACTTTAATTAAAGAAAGCTATGAAATTCATGGAACTAAGAACAAGAAAAAATACAAAAGAAGGACTAAAGCCTCTAGGTTGGACCCAAACCCAAGGGTCTCAACCCTCTAAAACTAACTTAAATACAACTAGATAACCAACTTCTCATTATGAAAAAGTGAAAGCCACATACATCACATGAAAGTAAAAATAACAATGGAAAGCTTTGAGCTCAATATTTACACCTAGTTGAATAAAAAATTTGAATCCTAATGAGCTTTTCACCTTGTTTAATTATACAAAATGGTAGTTGATAGAAGATCTCTTGAAAATAGGATTGGTTCCATCCTTGATCTTGGAAATGGTGGTTTTGGCCCCTCCCGAGATTCACTTGTACTAGGATTTTTTTGGTTGTCAATAAATTCAAACTAGTGAGAGAGGATGTTGTGATCCCAAGCCAAGTTAGGGAGTTAAGGAAATGGACAAACCCCCTAGATTATCTCCTAATTGTCTCCATCAAGCCCCTGCATAGTAAATGCCTAAAAAATTCTTCTTTTTCCTACAATTAAACCACATTAGGCCACATACTATGACAAACACCTTTTACTCTTCTTACTAAGCATATTATAAGCAAAAATGTGAAGTAATGTGACAAAAGGATAGTTTTAAGGGTGTGGATGGCATGATGATCTTCAAAATATACCTATTGATGGGACTCATCATCACCCCCATGTTGAAGGTGTTTCTCATCGTCTGAGCAATGTAGTCATCTATGTAAAGCTCTTGCATGGAATTAGTGGCCTCTCTGACACCCCAAGGAACCTATTGTGCTTTGCAAACAACCCCCCATTTCATATTATTTTTATTTACAAAAAGCATTTAAATATGAAATGGGTCCCTCTTAAAATAAAATTGATGTCAAAACTCTTAGTTTATGAAAATCCAACAATTCAAAGGAGCGCTTTATAAAATCACCCTTAAAAGCAACATCTCTTTAAGAATCGGAAATAAAGCAAATATGTGTTTATTGCGATAAAGCGATCGCAAGATCGCATATCGAAATAACATAAAGGATGCACTAAACAATCAAAAGGCTCCCCGACGCGATAAAGCTGTCGGCGATATCGCAATCGGCAAATTCCCTTGTGCACCACTAACGCACCCCTCATTAAAACCCCGATGCGATAAAGCCATCGGCGATATCGCAATCGGCAATCCCCTTTGTACTACAAGCATTGTACATATGCCTTTCGCCGATGCGATTTCGCAATCGGCAATCGGCGGCTCCCCCTGTTGAACCCTTAATGCGTATATGCCTTTCGCCGATGCGATATCGCAATCGGCGATTGGCAATATTTAAAGTATTGTTAAACTAGCCATGCGCCCTCGCCCGATGCGATGCGATAAGGCACGGTTCTCAACAAAAAGCCGTTAAAAGTGATGGGAAAGCTCGATTTAATGATAGTTAAGGCATAATTATTCCCTCTCGGCCGCCAGTGTGCCCATTGCATGATTTAAAAGATCTTTTGACGAAATATTGGATTAATGAGCATTTATAAGGTGGCAGGTCCTATACGGTCCCTTAAATGAGTCCATACCCTCAGATCTGCCCATAGATCGTCTCCGCGCAGTTTTAATAAAAGCAAAGTATATCAATGTTCTTCTTTCTTTTTACTATCAACTGTGGGTTTAACTGTTATCTCTGTATTACGCCAAAATCATCTCTCTGTGCAGAATACAGTTTTTCAAAGCAATTTGGGCATAATGGGTAAAAAGTCAAAGAACGTTGTAGGTGTTATCAACCCACCCGCTTCACCACAAGCAGCATCAAACAGTAAGAAGGGTCTGATATCAGACACGACATGCGCGGGACTTGCTAGGACATCTTGGCAAGGAACTTACGATTTGTTAGAGGCCGAGAAACCAACGCAGGTGGTAGAGGAAGCCACCGTAGATTCATTCAAAAAATCAGAGTGCACTGTCAAAGACTTGGCCGATTCCTTCCTCCATAGGATAGCGGCAAGGAAACAAATGCTCCCATACACTGATGTTATCAAATGGGCAATTGAAGAAATCCCTATTACAAACAGGACTTTCATCGCAAAGGATGGAAGGATTTTTGGGTCATTTAAACCAGAAGATCTGAGGCAAATGTATCATTTGCCTAAGCCAGAGAAAGTATACAATAGCGCATTTCTGGAGAAATTCGCAAGTGAGAATGAGATTGAATCTGAGCCTATCAAAGATTGGAGACAGAACCCAAATAAGCACAAATATGAAGCCTCCGGTAAGTACTCAGTCGCCTCTTTGTGTTCTCCTTATTGCTATGCCACTATAATGATGTGTAGATTATGGGGTATGCATGATTCTGCCATTTTCACCATTGAAATGGTTCCCCTCATAGAGGCGGCAGTCAACAGTTGGATTATGGATTGGGCAACTATCCTTTCAGATAAGCTTGCACTTGCTATTCGTGAATTTAGAACTCAAACCAGAGTCAGCGAGAGGAAGATTCCTCCGTTCTACTACAACGCTTATATTTTAGATACTTTGTGTTTTAATTCCGAATTTCCTATTCTTGGTTGGAGGTGGACCACACAGGACCCCTCGCCCATCCACATTTACCATCACCAAATGTGGAAGTCATCCCATAAGAATCATTTATATCAAATTTGTAATGGTTTCATGGTCCCTGTATATTATGCAATTTTTGATAAGCCTATTCCGAGGATATCCTACTTAGCCTCTTTTGATTTTCCTGCGGTGGGTAGTTGGTTTGGGGAAGAATATTTTACTTATGTCAGAGTTTATGGCAGCCAAGCCAATCCCCATGTCCTCCCCTTATATGTCCCTGACAAGCTGTTAGCAAGGGAAATTTCATACCAACTTACTACTAAGAGTACCACAAAGACTCTTAAGCAAGAGAAGAAAAGGGGCTGGCCTACTTTTCCTTTAAGATGTGGAGTCTTTACCCTGAATGATTTGAAGCACACAGAAAAATAAGCTTACAAGATTCAAGCTCTAAATCTTCCTATAATTCCGAATAGGCCCTATGATCCAAACCGATATGCATATGCCGCTCTCGAACATGCTAAATTATCAATATTTGAGCACAAAGAAGATATGTTTGATGATGTTTTTGTCTTAGCTGAATCGATAGGTCATGCTAAAGAGCTTGCCAAGACAAAATATAATGACGAAGGGTTATCTGAGTTTAACAAGCTCAGGGAGCAGAGGTTGCAAACTCTGCCCCTAGACCTAATAATGCCAACCCAAGCAGCATCTTCAAGCAAGCCTAGTCAGCAACAAAAGAAAGAACCCCCTGCTACAGTGAAAACCAAAAATAGTGAGCAGGAGGAACAGCAGAAGAAAAATCAAGAACAAGAGCATTTAAGGAAAGAACAACAAGAACTCTTAAAGAAAGAACAGGCAGAACGCTTAAGAAAAGAAGAGGAAGATAGGCATAGAAAAGAGCAGGAAGACATTTAGCAAAAGAAGCAAGAAGAGATGCGTCAGAAGGAACAGGAGCAGCAAGAAAAGGAAAAACAAGAACAACTGTTAAAGGAGTCACAGTCCAGACAAACCACCACCGATACTAATAAGGGTGTCGTCACAGACCCTTAGCTGCAAAAGGAATGGCAACATTTCAGTACTATTATCAGTGGAGGAAAAGACTCACAGGATACTAATACTCCTAAAACTAGCAGTGTAAAGGATAGAAACTCATCTCAGGCTTTGAACGAAGCCAGCGGCCCACCAAAAACTGTAAATGTGGAAATAATTCCAAAAGGTCCTAGTGACCAAATCACCCTTCAAGTGGAAGATATTCCTCCGTTGAACGTCTTCTACAGCCCTAAGCACAGAGCCGTGGTAAAACGATCGAGAAAGAGGCAAAGGATTGATCAACCTTCCCTCTTTCCCGAACAAGCAGTCATGGGCAATATAGTCTGGAAGGAGAAACTCGATCCCTCTGATGATTTGACCAAGTTGTCACAATATGCTGGAGCTTATTCGGCTGCCACTATCGACAAAGCATCAGAGGTAAGTCTTCTCTTAAAGACTAAAGACCAGGAGATTTCCACACTGAAAGCAGAATTAGCAGATGTCAAACAAAGGACAATACAAGCAGAAGGGAAATTAGCGGAACAACAACATGAGACAGTACGTGCAAGTGAACAGCTAGTGGAACAACAGAAAATAAATAACCAGTTGGTTCAGCAATGGGAGGAGGAGAAACAGAGGATTAACCAGGCAGCCATCCAAAGAGAAAATGAATTAACAGAGGCTTTAGAGCAACTAAAAGCGGCAAATGAGCAATCTTTGAAGACTAAGGATGAGCATATTGCTCAAATTACAGCACAATTAGAGACTACCAAGGGAGATTCGCAGATAAAAGAATTCAAAAAGGAGGCAATGTTAATCAACAAGGCGCTTATAGCGCAAGTTAAACTCTTGGCTCACTCCCTCTCTCAAGCGGAACCACTCTGCGAGTTAGCTACAACTGTAAATGAGCAGGTAGAAAAGGCGAGAGATGACTTAAATCAAGCCGAAGAAGATATCACAACCTACCTTGAATGGCAAGATTCAAAGTCAGGAAAGGAATCCAATTTGCCTAGGATACTTGAGGTCCATAAAAACATATTGTTTATAGAATGGCAAACACAGGTATTAAAGGCGGAAAGGGCAGCATCAAGATGTGCATTAACTGCTGGTAATTTGGTTGATCTAGTAAATGATACTCTCTATCTAACCAATATGATTACCCAATGCACGCCCGGGAAGATTATTACAGCCAACACATTGGAGCAGACGTGCTACCCAGATTTAGAAAGCAAGGCAAGGTCGGTTACCGGAGTAGACACTTTAAACATAGAAACATATTGGCGGTTCCTTGTCAAGCCTCATGAACAGCGGTCTGCCCTCAAATGCTTAACTGATGCCATTCAATGCATGATCCTCGATATCCAAGACTCCACTTACGCCGCCCAGCTCAGTTCCCGGCTCAACAAACCTCCTGAAATTGAGCCAATGCTCGCCATCACTCAACTCAGATCAAAAGGAAAGCAGCCGACAGGATGACTCACCCTCCAGATCCTCGGATTGCCAATAGAAATAGCAACAAGAAGTTATTGACATCAGATTAGTTAGCTTTTCTGTTTTATAGATATTTAGATTAGCATAAGTATTTATAGACCCTTTCATGTATTTAGAAAGGGTCGTAAAATTTTGTAATAAGACTTAACAGACTGAAGTTTGCACTATTGTGCTTCAGCCTCTATTCTTTTATGAAACTCGACCGTTCGCTTTTACTTGAATGCAGAAATTTCTTGATTCAATTGTGCACTACTGTCATTGATTGAGGAATGTTTATACGTTGAAGCAAAAGCTAAACATAGCGATTGATATCGAGAGTGGCATACAACTCAAAATGGTATTTCTATCTTTGTTTGAAGTCATTCTATGTATGTGAATTCGCTGTGTAATTATTCTTGCTATTGTTAATTGTATGCATGCGCATCAACAGGAAATCTTACTCATTCCACTATTGGGTGTTTATATGATTGCCTTATTTTTAATTATGTATGCGTTAATGATATGAATGCATAAAGTGTAGTAGTATCGCTTGAATCGCTGCGTCTAACTATTTAGGTACAACAATCTTTAAATGATTTAATATCTATGTCTATATAAATGCAGTCATCTATATAATTGTATTTGTGGATATAGAACATCAGAAGCTACGCTTTAGAATTCAAATAGACTCCCGGGATAGTTTTATTTACTTATATTTCTGTTAATAGTTTTAGTCATCCACCTATCGCTAGTGTGATCTACAAAGTATTCATTCATCCCATTTATCTATATTCTGGGAAACTGGTCCCATTATCCCCACTCGGAGCCACTATCCCAAACGGAAAAGGAGTTGCACTAAGGTCTGGACCGAGTGGTTTCCCCAATGTTGATACAGCGATTTTCGAGGCATCAACATTTTTGGCGCTAGAAGGAGGGCTTTCACTGTGAATGGAAAGCAAACCTAAATCCACAAGCCATTCTAAGAGTAATTCTCCCTCCAACTCTCCTAGTCATTTTCGATCGCATGTTGGTTCTCCAACGCGCAATCAAGAAGAACAGGAATCAACTACCAATGCTCACACCCACCATACTTCAGAACAATTGAGTCTTGAATCCCCTAAAGTCCAGTCTCTAATCCACAAACTTCAGAGCTTCTCGATCTCCCCACATAGATTTGAGGTATCACAAAGCAGTGCGACTTCGCAATTCAATTTATCTCGTCCGCTTACCAGACTCCAAAGTGGAAAACTTGGTATAGAACCCACTGAATTCCCTTTACCCGAAAGGAAAAGGGCTAAGAGATATACTGAAGGGTCTGATAGTGGAGAATTTTCTTCCACATCATCCATTTCATCTCCTCATCTACAAAGTCAACCACCCACTCCTCCATTACATATTGTTGTCCACCAGGGAACACAAGCCTCAACATCTCAATCTTCTCACCCCTCAATATTAGCTACTTTGCAATCATCTGGAATCACAGTGGTAGATCCATGGACCAGACCTGGTGCGGTCAACATGCCTGCACCATTGCATCCTTTACCAGATGCTCCTGAGAAATGGCTCCCCAAATTCAATCCAGATGATGGGACTCAGGCCGAAGAACATATTAATAATTTCATGCTGTCGGTCAACTTGAAAGGGGTCACGCAAGAAGATGTTGTTGTCAGACTCTTCCCTTATACTTTGCAAGGATCAGCAGGATCCCGGTATTTCTCCCTAACCTCTGGTTCTATTACCAGTTGGGATACATGCCAAGAGCAGTTTCTTACTAAGTACGGAGATGATATATCTTTAGCAACTCTGATTAACGATCTCTCCAATCTGAGAATAGAACATAGGGAACCCATAAAGGAATTTAATGCTCGTTTCAATAAACTCCTTAACAAAATCCCTACAGATTCCAAACCAAGTGAACAAATACGAAGCAAATGGTATATCACTGCCCTACCTGCCAATATAGCCATATTCGTAGATCGGGCTGGGAAACCTACCTTAGCAGAAAACATGAAAGAAGCACTTGATGTGGAAAAACGCATCAATTCCTTAGAAAAGAAAGCTGCCTTGGAAGATAGAAAAGCTAAGAAAGTTTCCTTTAAAGAAGATTCCAAAAAGAAAAACCCAAAAGATCCATATGACATGGAGGGATTACAAAAGGTCCTGAAAACATTATCCAATGAAATGATTGATATAAAGAAGCAAGTGGCTGAAACATCAAGCAAAAGACCTTTTAGGACTTATAAGAAAACGGAAACAAAGCCACCTAATGTCATATCTAATGCGGATTCTGACCAAGAAGAAGAAGAAGAAGAAGAAGCAACACCACCATATGACAATGAAGAAGAAGTAGCTGAATGTCATGGAATGTGGGATTTCATACTCCCTGATCCTGATACCGATAATGAAGAAGAAGCCTTCCCAGTTACTACCAGGAGTAAAAGTACTTCTGAACCTGTCCAGGCAACTTCAAAGAAAAGGAGTGCAGGTGCTACTATAACAAAAGAAAAAGTTCCTCCAAAGAAAACACCTGCAGTAGTCCCCCAAAGCCAGCCCACAACTTCTACTTCCCCTTCAACTTCTAAGACGTTAGTGGTAATTGATTCAATGGAATATAACATTGTTGATGATATGAAAAAGACCAAAGCCAACATAACCATGTTTGAGCTTAGCAAGCTAAAGCATCAACAAAAGTTACTTTTTAAAGAATTAAATGATGTTCCTTCCACTCCCCTTCCTAGTTCGAAAGCTGCTAATGATTAAGGTCAATCCCCTCCAGGTATGGTTGAAGCTACAGATTCAGTCCTAATCGGGGATAAGTCAAGCTCTCATACTCCACCTTTTCTCTTAACTTATGAAATCTACAATAGAAACCTGCACAACTGTTTAATTGATTCAGGAGCATCTTCTAACATAATGCTAGCTTCAGTTTGTTCCAAATTGAACATAGAACCCCAGAAGTCTGCCATCCATATTGTTCAATTAGACAGAACTAAGGTACAGTGTTGTTGGAGGAAATCAATTACTGTAACCATTTCAGTTAGTCGGCTGGACCCCAGGAATAGTTAAAAGGATTGACATTCTTATAGCCTGATATACCTTGAGTTTTATGCCGTTTGATTTTGAGTAAGAGAGCTGGTCCGCAAACTACATGGGTACATTTCTACTGAATTGGTTCACCACATGTGGCGTTCCTTATTACAAAGTAGCCAAATCAAATAAAGATTTAGGACGAGAAAATTAATGACCCATACAGTTAGCGAATTTTCGAACAGAACAACCATCCTGTAGCTTTCAACAAACAACATTTGTGTAAACTCATTCATCAGAATCATTCTTTGGCAACTTTGTTGCTCAACCTTCCCCTTTCTCAGTTGATCATTTCACATCTCAAATTGAAAATTTTTCGCAATCAGATAAGTCTAGATGTTTTAATGATCATGAGAAAGTTGTAAATATTAATGTGAATACTCCTTTATTTTGGTCTTTGTATTTTGATGGCTCTAAGTCTTCTGAAGGCTCAAGAGTAGGATGCATCTTGGTTAGTCCACATGGAGAAAAGACAATGCTATCTTGCAGGTTAGAATTTGAATGCACTAATAACACAGCCGAATATGAGGCCCTAGTTCAGGGTTTATATAAAGCAATCGGCCTTAAAGTGCAATATCTTAAGTATTTGGCGATTCAGAAATTGTTATTAAGCGGGTTAGAAATGCAATCCATTGCCTTTCCAATCACCTTAAGCACTACCAATCGCTTGTACAAGACCTGACTTCGCATTTTTTAGCATTTAACATTTCTTCCATTCCTAGGTCCCAAAATTCAGTTGCTGACTTACTAGCCAATGTAGCCTCCAAGCTCCTACCCTCAGAAGACTACAGCCCAGATAGATTTTCTGTAGAGTTGATTTTCAGGCCTTCAATTCCTGATAACATCACTAATTGGAGAATATTTAATCATGATAATGATATCTTACAATTCTTAACTTCTGAAAAGTCCTATAACAACCAAATCATTGAAGAAGATGAGCATGACTCTCAATTAAAAGAATTACCTAAAGAAAATTCAATTCCCAAACCTGTGGTAAAACTTGAAGATCTTTATGATATAAAAGACAGGTTTAAACCTGTAACTAATGCAAAGATCCAAAGCTCTACCCTAAATTTTGAATTGATAAATTTGGGTACTGAGCAGAATCCTCAGAATGTCAATTTAGGATTAGGACTTTCTGTACAAGAAAGAGAAGCATTTGTTAAACTGTTAAGAAAGAATAAACACGTTTTTGCTTGGAAATACGATGACTTGAAGACTTATGACACATCTGTTATCCAGCATACAATTCCAATGCTTCCCGATCAAAAACCCATTCAGCAGAAGTTAAGGAAAATTCACCCAAACTTGGAAAGTCAGATTAAGATGGAGCTTAACAAACTCCTTAAAGCCAAGATTATCTTTCCAGTCCGACATTCCAATTGGGTTTCTAATATGGTGCCTGTCAGGAAAAAGAATGGCGACATTCGAATTTGTATTGATTTCAGGAATCTAAACAGAGCAAGCTTGAAAGACAACTTCCCATTGCCGACTATGGAGAAAATACTCCAATCAGTGGCAGGTTCTGAATTAATGTCTTTTCTAAACGGTTTTTCAGGATACAACCAAGTCCTGGTTCATCCTGATGACCAACTTAAAACAACATTTAGAACAAAATGGGGGACATACGCTTATCAAAAGATGCCCTTCAGACTTATAAACGCAGGAGCGACTTTTCAAAGCGCTATGGATACTGCTTTTAGGGGATTGATTAATCGATCAGTAGTCATCTATCTAGATGACATAACTGTGTTTTCTAAAAAGAGGTCCAATCATTTACATGACTTAAACCAAATCTTTCAAAGATGTAAAAGGTATGGAATCTCTCTAAACCCCAAAAAGTCATTCTTTGCTCTTGATCAAGGGAAACTCCTAGGTTTTGTTGTATCTCGGGATGACATTTATATTGATCTTGATCGGATCAAAGAGATTTCTGAGATCCCATTCCCACATAATGAAAAATCGATGCAGTCATTCCTTGGCCAAATTAATTTTGTTAAAAGATTTGTACCTGATTTTTCTCAAATTATTTTGCCCCTTCAGACAATGATTAGGAAAAATGCAGTCTTTAAGTGGGGATCAATAGAAAAAGAAGCTTTTGATTTAATAAAGCAATCCATTATCAACACCCCCTCCTTAATCACTCCAAATTTCTCTAATCCTTTCACCTTGTATACTATCGCATCAAATTCTTCATATGCAGCAGTACTTACCCAACTAAACGATCACAATTTGGAGGCACCTATCTCATTTTTTAGCTCAAATCTTCAGGGTGCCGAATTGAATTATTCTGATGTAGAAAAACAAGCCTTTGCTGTGTTTAAAGCAGTTAAACATTATCGACCCTTTCTCCTCAAAACCCACACAAAAGTGATAGTTCCTTTCCCAGCTGTCAGGCAACTATTATTACAAAAAGAATTGGGTGAAAAAAGAGAAAACTGGGTTACAACGCTTCAAGAATATGACTTAGAAATCAGGCCAGCAAAGATTGTTAGAGGCCAAGGTTTTTGCAGGATATTGGTAGGAGCTTCCAACATTCCCGAATCAAGCGACACTGGTCCAACTGAAGAAATCAATCAGATAAGTGTCACTGATTCAGAATCTCAATATGCAGATTTGATATTTTATTTAAAAAATGGTTATGCTCCTCCACATTTATCTTACAAAAGCAAAAGGGCCATCAGGTTAAAAGAAAAAAGTTTTACAATTATTGATGATGTGCTTTTTAAGAAGAATTATGATTCTATTTTGCTAAGATGCCTTGAGAAAACTGAAGCCCAAAAGGTGTTGCAGGAGTTACATGATGGACCAGCAGGAGGACATTTTGGAGCTAACACAACAGCTCACAAGATTATTCATGCTGGATATTATTGGCCAACCCTTTTTAGAGACACCCACGAGTATGTAAGGAAATGCCTCAATTGCCAAACTTCTAGTGGAAGACAATGAAAATCGGCTTTCCCTTTGCAACCAGTCAACATTGAACAACCATTTGAGCAATGGGGATTGGATATCATCGGAGAAATTAATCCACCTTCCTCCAAGCAGCATAAGTATATTCTTACTGCTACCGACTATTTCACTAAGTGGGTTGAGGCAATCCCTTTGAAGACAGCAAATTTTGAAGCAATCATTGAATTCATAGATCAATTCATCATTACCAGGTTTGGTGTCCCAACTGCTCTTGTATTTGATAATGCTTCTTATTTCTCAGGCAATTCTATGTTTGATTTTGCTATCAAGAGAGGATTTAAGTTAAAATATTCTGCTAATTACTATCCTCAAGGTAATGGTTTGGCAGAATCCACTAACAAAAATCTGATCAAAATTATCAAACGAACAATCGAACAAAATCATAGGAATTGGCATAAATCATTAGTCTTCGCATTATGGGCTGATAGGATAACTCAGAAAGCTTCCATAGGAACCTCTCCATTAAATCTTGTATATGGAAAGGAAGCAATATTGCCTACAAATCTTGTTCTACCCTCTTTAGCCTTAGTGCAGTTCATTGAACAAGCTCCTTCCTCTTCTATTCAG